>JAHBCN010000933.1:0-70000 GCA_019359885.1 Listronotus oregonensis
TTAACTTTTTGCCGTCCATAGGCTAATATATTTTTGCCCCCAATATGTCAATACTTTTTGATATCATTAAGCATTTAGAATTAAAAGAATGTAAACTTTAACTAGTAATTTTTATAAAAATTTAATAAACAAATTTAACAAAAGTGAATCAAACAGAAAATTAAATAACAATTTTTTAAAAAAGAAACAAATCTCATAATATAAAAACAAAATTTAAAAAAAAATGGTATAACAAATAAGTTTTTTGAACTATGTATTATTTAATCATAAGCAAAACCCTATACTGACATTTTTCTTCAAATCTTCTTTTCTGCAAAATCATTAATTATATCATTAAAATTTATGATTACATTGTTTTAAAAATTAATCGTAAATTTGCCGCCCCCAACATTTGCCGCCCTAGGCTTTAGCCTACTCAGTCTTTGCCTAAATCCACCGCTGTGTAACAGTACAATTATATTTTCCAGCTTTTTTATGACTTTTAGATGATCTTCCAAGGCTTGCATCAGTCCAATATTTTAAATAATATAATATTATTTTAAATATTTAATTTAATTAAATATTTTAAATAATATAAAGATAAATGTGTGGCATCAATATCTGTTAATTTAAATATTACATGCGCGAAAAATTAATCTTTGCAAATTTAAGCACTATTGTAGCCAATTATTTTATATACATGACATATTATTTGACAAATGCAATTCTAGAAATAATTCTATATCTTGTAATTAAGTTGTTATATATTTGTAGAAACCCTTTGACATCATATCTACCCATGAAGCATTGCTGGTTCATTTTCAGTCTGATGATACTTTAGTCAGCAAAGGATTCAGCCTTGTGTATGAAGCTGTGGAAACTTCTTTCAGCGAAGAAGAAGAAATCTAGTAATATTAAAAAAAAAAGATTTTGTTAGAATTACTTTTGAAAGAAAGTATGAAATTGTTAAACGTTTAGAAAATTAGGGACTTAGGTTGGGTTTATCAATCTAAATTTTTTTTAAGTATTGGTATTAGTAATTAAGCAAGTATTCATTTTAAGGCTTATACAACGCTTTTAACTGATGAAAAATAGCAGATTTTAATGTTATTTTTCATTTAAATTAGTTTGTCAAAAATCGATAACTAATTTTTTTATGGCACGTAATTTTTTAGTGTTTTTTAGAGATTAGAAAAAAATTATAATGAAATTTAAAAAAAAAAGTTGGAAAATGTTAATAAAATAAATCCATCTTTTTTTATTCCTGGTTGACAAATTAAATTTAATTTTTGTAATTTTCTCTATGCACATACTTTTCTTTAATTATAATATTAATTTCTGAATATAAAAGATTATAAAGTCGTTAACTAAGACTAAAATTACGGTCAAAAACAAATTTGTTTTATAAACCTTTTGATTTATTTGTTTTATCTTGCGAACAAAATTAATACTAATACTAAAATAAGATTTTGATTTACCAACTTCTCCATCACAGAGCTAGAATACTTACTCAAATTAAAAATGGGACACCATTGCGATGCCAGCCACAAAGGGATTTTTTTTTTTCGATTTTGGCAATCCTAAAAAAAATCTCTCTGGGTTAGCGGACTGCGGACTGTCCCAAAAATGAGTATCCCGCGAATATCTGCCAAAATATGCGAACAAGAGAATTTTTGTTTTGACAAAAAATTAAGACCACCTCGAAATCTTCAAAAATGGTCCTTACCATTTTTTCGCAACACCAATATTTTTCGCAAAAAAGGCCGTCAAAAATCCTTAACATTCCACACTGGATAGATGTGGTAGTAGTAGTTTTTTTAGTAAAAAATGCAAGATGGTAAAGGAAATTTTTTGGGATCATTGAACACTAGCTAAGGTCTCATTATAAAAAAATGTTAATAACAAACCAATTTTTCAAAAGTATCAATAAATTAATAAGATACTCTCAAAATATTGTGAAAAAAACTTTGACCGCTTTTGATATTCTAGAAAAATCAGAATGAACCCAAACTCATATGCAATGATAGGTACGGGTTTTTCCATTTCGATGAACTTTTAATGATTAACCCTTAACTTCTATAACCCCATTTGCATTCCGCTGGCACTATAAGTGGGTCTGCGGGACCCATTTTTTTTAAATTTAAATGAATACAAAAAAACAGTTTTTTAAACATTTATTTGTAAAAAATTATTTATATAAAAAAACATTTTAAATAAACTAAATACACATTGTAAACATATAGGTAATTTACATACTGAGCAAGCATAGTTTGGTTTTCTGTCCTTTTTAGACGGACACACTGCACACCTCTTCCTCTTTCTTTGGTCTTGGTTTTGAGGTGGTACTGCTTTAATTATACCCCGAATATGAAGGATCCCCGCAGCAATATTTCTTATCTGTCGAGGTACACTGTTGTTATAAATTCTTCGCTTCATATGCGGTGAATATAGAGATCTACCCAAATTCTTTAGAAACATGGAGCGAGATATTTCATTTCCATTATTGGAAAACTGGTAAAGGACTCTACTATTAACACCAGCAATATTTAAATTGCGAAAAATAGCGTCATGGGCCATCTGCGGGTTCGTCGAGCTTTGAGTAGGTAGCACACTTCTGATCTAATGCGTCGACACCTGACGGGTAGAGTTGTAAAATATGTTAATATCTGGTTTGTTTGTTTCATTGTCAATTTTCTTGTCATGGTGCATGGTAGAAACCAACACAACACTTTTATTTTTTTTTTGGTACGTGAGATACGATTGTAATGTCTGCCGTAAATCCAAAAACAGATGATCCTACTGATCTTTGTTTAGAAGGCAAAAATTCTGGAGGTATTTGCCTTTTATTTTTTTTCATTGTCCCCACATAAGTTAATTTTTTCTTTCGTAGTTCTTGTACTACTTCTATAGATGAGTACCAGTTGTCCCCCGTAATGTTACGGTTTGTATTATAAATTGGTTCAGCCATACGCAACACTACTTCTGTAGGGTGTGAAAAGTTATTTTTTCTGTTAACGGATTTTTTTCCCGTATATACCTCCGCATTATACATGTAAAAAGTTTTTGAATCCGCTAAAACATGCACTTTTAAACCATATTTGGCTGGTTTTTTTAGGGATGTACATGCGAAAGCTGCATCTTCCCTGAATGGTACTAACATTTCATCAATCGTAAGGAAGAAACCTAAGAGTAATTATTTTTACAATTCTGAACAAAATTATTAAAGATATGTGAAATAGGAGCAAGTTTATCTATTTTTCTTCTTTCGTTTCTTGTTTTGGAATCATCACACCTTAAGCATGATAAAATAAAATAAAATCTAGCAAGTGACATTGTACATCTAAACAGATCACGACCTGTTCCATCAGTCGACCATAGTGACTTAAATCTTCGTGGCCTGACTTAAAAACGCCTTGCATATAGAGTAACCCTACAAAAGCTTCCATTTCAACTTTGTCCACTGAATCAATAAATGCTGGGCCGAAGGTTTGCCTCGAATTTTTTTTCGTCTAAATTTGCCATATTTTTGTCGCATTTCTTGAATTTTTTTTGTTGGTGTGAATAACGAGTTCTTCTATCATCTCCGGGGTAATTAGAAATCTCCAAGCTTCTAAAGCATTATCTGGGCGATTTAATTTGGCAGGGTCCTTTAGGCCGGGCAGAACTGTAACAATATTTTCCTTGGTCGTTTTCGCTTCTAGATGGAGGATTTTTGGACCACTTCATTTTATCTTTGCCATAGGAAAAAACCAAGATAAACTTTCTTCCTTTGCTTCATTGTTGATAGCATTGTCATTGAGTGGTTGCCATTCCATTTCACTGCCTGAATCATGGTCGCTGAAAATTTCATGATCGCTTTCTTCTTTATCGCTTTCTTTTTCCATTTTTCATAATTTCTGTTCCTGCTTCAGCTTCATCGCTAGCAACAATACAATACCCTGTGAACTACTAGCGTTGTTAGCTTCGTGAAATCATCTTTCCAAAAAAATCCTCAGATTGAAACATAGCAGCTATGTCAGCATCAGACAGTAGTTCTTTGAGGTTTTCCCCATAGCTGAGCCCATCTGAACAAAAAAAAGCCTGATTTTAACTGATGATTGTTCATTACGCTTAAAACAACTTTTTTATTGCATTAATCTTCTTTATTCTGCCCAGAAAACTCATAGAATTACATTAAGTTAATTCTGTAAGTGCCTAATATTAAAAAAACATTTTTGCTGTTACTTACCTTAATCTTTATTTTAAATAAAAGTCGTACTATAATTGGGTCTACTAGCCCGGACACTCCCGTACCTCACAGGTTAACAACTAGCGTAAGTATCTAATCAGCGCTGTAATCACGACTGAATACAGGAGAATATACGGAAACGCGAGAGTCGTCTTAAAGAAATATGGGAAGGAGGGTAAACGAATAGGCTTCGGGTCTCTGAGACCCGACTTATAGAACCAAAGGGTTAAAAACTGTACATTATTGCCCAAGTAACGGAACAATTCGTCCGCTCGCTTATAAGTGAATCAATGAAGATAGCGGCCAGCTGAAATGAAAGAGGACTTTTGGGTCCCGTTATCTCGAAAAACTATCCATTTTTCGAAAAAAAATATAAGGACCATTTTTATAGATTACAAGGCGATTTTCATTTTTTGTTTTAACAAAAATTCTCCAAATCGCATATTTTGGCAGATATTAGCGGGAAACCCATGTTTCGGGCCTCTAGGGTCCATTTTTAACCCTTTCCCACCTGTTAATGTTGATAAACTTTTTTTGCTCGAAAGCATCCCCGAAGACCTGAGAATTGCACCACAAGGAAAAACTGTACAGATTTATTTACAGCTTTGTCCCTTCATTTACTGGACTACAACCAGATGAAACCCACTATATCGCCATTTACAAAACTAAATCGACTAAATCAACAACATCGAATTTAGGCGAACTATTGAAAAATCTTAGCTAGTAACCGCGGTAATAATTGGTTTTAAATGACAGGACTCGGTGGACATAACTTATATGATTAAAATGTCATAACCAAACACAACCGTACCCGCCTAAATGCAGTGGTAACTCAAGTAGCATTTAGGGAAAGTTTTCGGTAATATTGCAACAATGCAAGAAAATATTTTATGGCAATTTACACGTAACAGTGTTGCCGATGTGATAAATAATTATTACTCTTGGGTATACTTGCTACTTCAGAAATACCGATTTCTTCTGGTTATAATTGGTTTAACGCCTAAATTCGATTTAATTGACAGTTGACAAATAAAGTGAAGTTTGTAGTGTTGCCACTAGATGTCCGAGTTAGTGCCAATTATTTTTAATAATACCTCTGCGAATGGCATCGCATGGGTGGAACCACTTTTATTTCACAGGCGCTTATGAGACTATAGTTTACTTAAGAAGCCTGTGGTCTTCACTAAGCAAACGATATGGCCTTGATAAAACGGAAGCGATTTTAAGAAAATTAGAATTCACCATCTGTTTCTGTAAATGCTATTGAACACATGACATTTTCGCAACAACTATGAATACTATGATAATTTTTACGGTATGTTGCACTAGACTTTTTACAAAATTAGTTATTCAAAAAAAATGTTAATTGTTTCGAAAGTTGTGGCAACGCCGATCTTTACTTATTTTCGTATACGGGGATTTCTGGGGCTCTAAAGACAAATCTGAAAAAAAAAATTCAATCGAAAACGTTTTGCGTTTAGAATATTCATCATCAAACTTAAAAATCAAAATAACGCCGTTTTTACTATATTCCCCCTTCCTTTTGCACGCAATTCTTGATTTTAACACCAAATTGGCACGTAATTTTTAATAAACTTCTTTAAAAAACTTGTTTTTATATTTATTTTGCACCTTTGTTTCATTAAATTGCAAGGGTTCACTTTTAAACGCCGTGGCCATGTTTGCTGCAAAAATCCCTAGTGTATACATGGTTGCGGCGTTTAAAAGTGAACCCTTGCAATTAAATGGAAAAAAGGTATAAAATAAATATAAAAACAAGTTTTTAAAAGGTGTTTATAAAATATTGTGTGCAAAAAATAGGTGTTTAAACCGAGAACTACGTGCAAAAAGAAGGGGCAATATAGTGAAGACGGGGTTAGTTTGATACTTAAGTTTGTTGATGAATATCCTAAAAACAAAACGTTTCCAAATAACAAATCCCGGATACCAAAATTGATCAAAATTGATTAGGGTCTGGTTTTGGGTAAGAACACTGAAGAAAAACTACAATATTTAACCAATGGATCTGCTGTTAAAAAATATAAATAATTGTAGTTGCATTTAAGGTAGTTATAGGTGTTACCACTTAAAAGTTAACAGATACAGGTTTGATATTAAAATTTAGATTGTTAGTTACCGGATTAGGACAACAAAATCAATAGGCAAATAAATTCGTGCTTTTTTTTAACTGAAACATTCTGTATCATACTTTTATATTTCTTGAATGTTTTTATTTACTACGTATTTAAATTTACTTCGGGATAAGATCAAGAGAAAGCACGTGGGAATTAGGCACCAAAATCCTACACTACACCCCTGTAAACGTTATTTTATAGTGTGTAAAGTAATAAAAGAACACCAGAATTGATTTTGCTTGCTCCTCCTACCTTATAATTTTTTTTGATTATAAATTAACATTTACTTTCTGTTTGATCTCCTACCAGTGAAAACAGGCTACAGAGTTTATTCGAAAGAGGCGGTGGAAGGTGCCGAATTAATTCGTTTTTAACTCACGTGGATCAAGAAAAAAATTAATCTGCCATTTAGTAGTGCCCTAAAAGTGTAGTTTTACAGTCTAGAGTGATTCCTTAACCTTTTTCATAAAACATACGTTGACGTTGCCTGCGGTAGTTGGAGTACAAAAATTGTGAGGCCAAGGAAAAGGGAGACAGAAATATATATATATATATATATATATATATATATATATATATATATATATATATATATATATATATATATATATATATATAATAATAATAATAATAATAATAATAATAATAATAATAATAATAATAATAATAATAATAATAATAAATGTCTTTTTTTTTAGGAAAAAATACAATTTTTTTTTACAAAATCAATTTAAAATGGCATTAGATAAAAGGCAGCCCTGCACTTACATCAATCAATCAATACATACTGGAGAACAAATCAAAACCTCATGGTGGACACTAACCACCAGGAGGCTGGGGACCAGAAAAGAACAGTAAAAGGGCTACTACCCCCGTCTAAGGTGTCAAACCTTTTTAACTAAAACAAATACACAAGAGATACAACAACCTGTAGGCTGCAGTGTCGAGGCGGACAAAATTCA
This sequence comes from Listronotus oregonensis, assembly GCA_019359885.1. Taxonomy (NCBI): domain Eukaryota; kingdom Metazoa; phylum Arthropoda; class Insecta; order Coleoptera; family Curculionidae; genus Listronotus; species Listronotus oregonensis. The sequence goes on from JAHBCN010000933.1 coordinate 7,305, forward strand.
ACTTGTGTATTTAGATTATCAATAATCAATCAATCAGATACAAGGCGCAGTCTAGCCAGAGAGGCTACTCTACTGAACCTTGCACCACGGGGATAAAACTAAGCAAATAACATCTTGAAATATAATTAATAAATATGCACGTTGTTTCTTGCGAATATAAAAATTATAAAAAAATTTACAGACAAAACTAATTAAATACTAACTGCTCTCACCGCAAACATGGGGAAGGATTAAAAGAGTTAAAATAAGGAAGAATTGAGAAAAACTGTCAATAAAAGTATTAATTATCTGAATTTTGAGATTAAGCAAATATTTTTTAAACCAATTTAAATTTACATTCATCAAGTAACACAAGTTCATTAGGTAAAGAGTTATAAATCTTAATTGCATTGTAAGTGAATGCCCTTTTGAAACATGGCACTCTGATGGTTGGAAAAGTCAATCTTTTTTCCAAACCTTATATTTTTGTAAATCTTCGCGAAGTACAAACTTACTTTTAAACACAGAGGTAGAGGGGGGATTTTAAAACTTTATCAAAAATTGCCCAAATGTAAAATTTGCGATTGTTCATTTTAAGCCAATTAAGTTGCTTAAAAGTAAAGGAAATATGATAAAATTTTTTTAATCCAAAAATAAATGAACATGATTGAACTCAGCTCCGTATCCAAAACCAAACCTAAGTAGCCCCAAAAAAAGGAAAAGTTTTACTCCGTCAAGAGTTATATTAACATTAGACTAAAAAATTCTACGCTGTTCTTGGTACCAAAAAGCAAGAAGAGAGATTTTTAATTTAAGTTGTGTTCCATAGACAGCTGACTTAAGATACGTAAATCTTCATTGACTAAGTCTGATTGTAAATAATTTCGATGGTCAAAGTGAAAGTATATTTGGTATCGTCTGCATAAGCCGAACCTGAAAATGTTTTATTGACCCCAAAATATCAGAAGTGTAAATTATAAAGAAAAAAGGCCAAGTATGGAACCTTGGGGCACCCCAGAAAACACCTTTAATCTGTTCAGAGAAGTTGTTTTTTTACAACAAATTCTTTGAAATCGGTTAGAAAAGAGGATTTAAGAAGACTTAGAGATTCATGAAAACCATAATATTTTAACTTATATATATATATATATATATATATATATATATATATATATATATATATATATATATATATATATATATAATAAAAATTAAAGAATGGGGTATAGTTACACTATAAAATTTATAAAAAAACTTTTTTGAGTTCGCCCAAAAACAAATATTTAGCTTAAAAAAATCCTAGAGTTTATAAAAGAACTGGCATTGATATACTCCGTTGCCTTCTAGTATAAATACAAGAATGACGAAAAATGAAATAAAGCAAATCGAGAAAATTTAAAGACGTAGTACATAAAAACATTGATTTTTTTTAAGCAAATCGATGTTGTTGTATTTTGTACGTTGAAATCTAGATGGCGCTATTATAATGGTTGTTCTCTTAAACTCTATAGAATATTGATGTTTAGCTAGATAGATGTAGCTACTTTATGGAAATAAGGAGACCCTATTAAAAGAATAATCGTTGTTTATTATTTATACAAAGGGGTGTCTGGAAAACATGAGTCCAGACATTTTATGATAGAATCTTAACGTCAAAATAGGTCAATTAGTTATATCTTAAATTGTTTTTTTATCTGGTAACGTCAAAAATAGAAAAAAAAATATTTTTTTCTAAACTTCTGGAAAACTAACTGATTTTAATGTTTAAAAGATTTTGTGTAGGATATTTTTCTTGGTGAATATTTTTGCATGTAATTTTATTAAATATTTTTAAAAATATGTGGAAAAGGGTATCTTGTTTTACCATTTTCATAATTCAAAATCTTTGCTTTGTTTCTCCAAAAATAGAGCAACTTATTTTTTTTTTTCTAGATAGCAGATTCTTAAGTAAAAGTTTTGAAAAGTCATGTAAATGTTTTTTTTTTAAAATTAGTGGTATTTTAAATTTAATTTTTTTTTTTATCGTAATACTTACTTATAGCAAGTTTTGATAAGATTGTAATTTATTTCTTATTATGTTAAGTACTTATTTACTATTAACTTAATGTACTTTAACTGATAGTGTCTTGTTATTTTTAGAGATGCCCCCGAGAGTCTTTTAGTACAAGATAATTTTGACTTTTGGCCAAAATTTTTTTTTAAATTACCATGTTAAAAAAAACTAACGCATCCCACATAATGATGATGCAAGAGATCTGCAGACACACTTTTTTTTTAAAGTAGCGCCGTATTAAATAAAGTAAGTCTACAATAAATGGAAAATAAATTTAGAATTATATTTTAAGTTTTTATTTATGATTTTTCATTAGAAAATTTGACTTTTTTTAATCAAACCATAACCAAAAAGCTTTCCAAATTGTCGATATTAAAAGTTATATAAACATTTTTGATAAAATTTGGCATTAAAAAAACTTTTTTGAATATTAAATAAATAACCCCACTTTTGGATTTAAAAAAAAATATATAATTTGACAGATAATGCAAATCATGTGACTTATATTTCTTGGGTTATTTTTCATCAAACAAAGCAGCAATTGATGCCAAAGATTTTAATAAAAAAAATTCATCATGATACACAGTATAACACAGTATAAAGCGTAGTTTCATATGCTTGCGAAATGCGATTTGCGAATTGCAAAAACTTGTTCTGATTGGTCGATTTCAAATGTGTCAATTGTGGAGCTCTTTATTCTTAAGTTTTTTGCGATTCGCAATATTTAAAATCTAGGGGGCGGGAAAAGACTTTTTCCCCTTATTGGTCGATTTAAAAAATTTTTTTGGGAAAAAAAAAATTTTTTTTTTTTTTTAAAAAATTTTAAATTTAGAAGCGGGAAAATTGACTTTAATTTAAGATTTTGCGAATTCCGAAAAAATTAAACCCCCTTTTTTTCCCGTTTGATTTTGGCGTTGCTCAAAGTTTGGGGGGGTTAATTTTTGGGGGAAAAAAAAAAAAAAAAAAAAAAAAAAAAAAAAAAAAAAAAAAAAAAAAAAAAAAAAAAAAAATTTTTTTTTTTTTTTTTTTTTTTTTTTTTTTTTTTTTTTTTTTTTTTTTTTTTTTTTTTTTTTTTATATATATTTTTTTAAAAAAAAATAATATTAAAATTTTAAAAAAATTTTCCCAAAAAAAATTTTTTTAAAAAAAAATTTTTAAAAAAAAATTTTTTTTTTTTTTTTTTAAAAAAAAAAAAAAAAAATTTTTTTTTTTTTTTAAAAAAAAAAAATTTTTTTTTTTAAAAAAAAATTTTTTAAAAAAAATTTTTTTTTTTAAAAAATTTTAAAAATTTTTTAAAAATTTTTTTTTTTTTAAATTTTAAAAAAAAAAAATTTAAATTTTAAAATTTTTTTTTTTTTTTAAAAAAAAATTTTTAAAAAAAATTTTTTAAAAAAAAAATTTTTTTTTTTTTAAAAATTTTTTTTTTTTTTTTTTTTTTTTTTTTTTTTAATTTTTAAAAAATTTTTTTTTTTAAAAAAAATTTTTTTTTAATTTTTTTTTTTTTTTAAAAATTTTTTTTAATTTTTTTTAAAAATTTAAAAAAAAATTTTTTTTTTTAATTTTTTTTTTTATTTTTTTTTTTAAAATTTTTTTTAAAAAATTAAAATTTTTTTTTTTTTTTTTTTTTTTTTTAAAAAATTTTTTTTTTTTAAAAATTTTTTTAAAAAATTTTTTTTTAATTTTTAAAAAAATTTTTAATTTTTTTTTTTATTTTTTTTTTTAAAAAAAATTTTTTTTAAAAAAAAAAAAATTTTTAAAAAAAAAAAAATTTTTTTTTAAAAAAAATTTTAAAAAAAAAAAATTTTAAAAAAAATTTTAAAAAAAAAAATTTTTTTTTTTTTTTTTTTTTTTTTTAAAAAATTTTTTTAAAAAAAAAAATTTTTTTTTAAAAAAAAAAAAAAATTTTTAAAAAAAATTTAAATTTTTTAAAATTTTTTTAAAAAAATTTTTTTTTCCCGATAAAATTTTCATAACCTTAAAAGGAAAAAAGGAAAAAAAAATTTAAAATAAACCTTTCATCTCCCCCAATGTTTTAAATTAAATGGGTGGGATATTTCCCCTTTCCCACCGACCAATGAGCACGTAGAAGCGAGAGGGAAAGGTTATACTGTAATTTTTTGCCTCTCGCTTTCTGCCTTTGAAAAGGGTTCCCTATAAGTATATGCTCAAAGGTTAAAATAAGGGGTCTTTAATGTAATTTTATTTTTATTTTATGTTATTTGCCTGTATAAAGACTTTATGGGAAAAAGTATATTCTATTTTTTGTTGTTGTTTGTTTTAATAAATTCCCCCTTATAAGATGCAATTTTGAAGGTCAGTAAAAGAATAGCCCTTCTTCACCAGTAAAAATTTTTTAACTTGATCCTTTTTATTCACTGACGACCAAAAAATTTTAAATGTTTATTAAAACAATACACAAAGAAAAAAACCCAGCATAAGATACAATATTGTTAAAAAATTTAAATTTTAAATAACACAAAAAAATTTTAAAGGAAAGGGGAAAAAAATTAAAACGTCAATACAGAGCGCCCAAAACTTCCATCTTCATCTTGCCAACAGTTCCAGCACTAAATCCCTAAAAAAAACGCAGTCGCGCCTATGAAATACCAAAAAAACCCGGGGGAAAAATTTTTTAATTGTAAATCGCATTTCCAAGCTTATGAAACCTTAACGGGGCCCCTTAAAAAAAAAAGCAAACCCCTTTTTCCAGGAATTTTGGCCCGGGCCCTTTTTTTTAAAAAAACCCCAAAAGTTGGCGGGGCCAAAAAAGCCAAAAAAAGAATAAAAAAGGGAAGGAAAGAAAAAAAAAAAAAAGGCCCAAAAAAAAAATTTTTCTTTTTTTTTATTTGGCTTTTTTTTTTTTTTTTCCTTTTTTTTTTGGCCCCCAAAAAAGCAATTGAGGGCCCCTTTTTGGGAGAGCCGGGAAAAAAATTTTAACCAAAATGGGACCTTGACCGCCCAAATTCCCCCTAAAAAGGGAAGTTTTTTAAAAAGAGTTTTTTATTCCTTTAGGAAAAAAAACAGAAAAAAAATTTTTTTTCCAAAAACTAAAGGGGGGTTTTGACATCCGCCATATTGAAAAAATCTTTTGGACGTCAAGAAGGGTCCATTTCGGGCCCCGGGTTTGGGTTTTTGGCCGGGCAGTGGCGTAGAAGGGGTGGAAACGAAAAAGCTTTTAAACCGGGCGAACAAAAAAATTTTTATTTCAAAAATTTTAAATGTAATTCAATTAAGTATTGAAATTAAAAAATTTAAAACGACAACACGACGATGGGTTTCCTTTTCAATGGTATCTACTACATTAAATATTTAAAAAAAGAGAAAAAAATTTAAAAAATTTGAAAATACTGAGGATTGCTAATTTGTTATAATTATGAGTACTTACTCTATTTTTAAACACACGATATTGAATTATCAACACCTTTTTTTTATTTAATAATACCCACCTATATTACGACGTTTATAAAATTTTATGAGCAAGTTTGGGGACTTTAATTATTTTTTTATCTTGGAACAGTCCGCGAAGGCCTAGTATGAACGCCCCGTGGGTGGCTGAAGTGTGGTAAGAGGGAGTATATTTACAAGAGACTTAAATTCTGCAGGTAGCAGGTTCCATAGTCTTGACACTCTAGGGATGAAGGACCGAAGAAAGCGGGAAGTTCGGGGCCTCTCTAGCTGAACTGTTAAAAGATGCATAAAAGTTGCACTATGTGTTGCTCTATTGGGAGCTGCCAGAAAAGGAATTATACTGGCCAACTCGTCTAAGCAGAAGCCGTGAAAATACATATAGAAGAAAGACAGGAAGGAAGCTTTTCTGTAAATGCAGGATCAGAAATGGACTTTTACAAGCTATCTTGAAGATCTTTGTAAGATTACAAAATATCCAACTCCAAATCAGATACTGCAAGCCATAGAAAAATTAACCTTTTTTTTAGGAATTTATGACGGTGTTTTTGTATTACTTCATAAATATATAAACTTGCCTATTAATCCTTAATTTATTTTATTTTAAAAACTAATTAAGTTACTTTTAAAAACTAGTTATGTATTTACTTACGGACCATACATCATCATCATCAGAATAATAGCAAAATTTTCCACTTTGGCAATAAAATGAATTATTTTATGTAAAAAAATGTGAATACAGGTTTATTGCTAAAAAACTAAACTTTATTTGTTTCACAACTACAACACTACAATACATTTACAATTGCAACAATTAAATAAAATACAACAGAAATTTCTACATTTTGATATGGAAGAAAAGAACACAGAACTTAGTGGTATTATTTAATAATATTTTGTGGTATACTACATTTCATATTTTAAAACATACACATCATTTAAGCATTAAAATCCTAGGTAATTGTTTACAAAACGGTTTTCTGCTATTTTACTATTATATGGTTAATATTTGGTATATACACCTTTTGTTATTCATTAGGAATACGAATTTACGTGCGCACAAACAAAAAATTGTGTATTTTTTTAAATTTTAGGAAAAAACAAACTTGGGGGTTCTCAGTGTTGCCAGATTTAATAAATTCAAGCCATAATTTTTTTGAAATTCTGTCTGTCTGAAATAAAATTGGGATAAATAAAAAGCTGCTTTGCTTACCAGAACTAACCATGACCGACTAGAACTAAAAGCTTTTGAATTTGCCTAAAAGGTCGGTCATGGTTAGTTCTGGTAAGCAAAGCGTCTTTTTATTTTACCCAATTATTTTTCAGACGTGAAAATGCGGAGACGTATTGGAAAAGACCCCGATTGGGCAACACTGCACGGTTAACCTTAAAAATAATTTCTTGCTGTTTCTTGTCATAAAGGGAGTTTTCGCATTATATGAAGAAATCAATGGTAATTTTAAATTTTAAAATCGAAATAAAAAATATTAAAACACATAATTTCTCTTCTGCGCAAGTATATTTGAAATCCCTGAGGACATTAGAATACGACTACATAAAAATTTTGCATTTAATCCAAAAATAGCAGAAAACCGTTTTGTAAACAATTACCAAATCCTACTTAATACAAACACAAAAATTTCATTTATAGTTTGTTGGCAGCCCTTGCCAGATAAAACAAAGAATTATATCTCGTATTCTTATTTGGTACTCGATAGTTTAACTTACTTACAAGTTCTTCGCAGTCCACTTCATACTACACAATCTAAACAAAAACTTCTCCAGTGCAAGGTAGGTTTACATCAGTTAATTTTAAAGTTGTAAAAGGCAAATCTAAAAAATATAAATTATATTTTAAAACATGTCATTTTCAACATAATATACCAAGTAATTGGTAGATAAGTATCCAAAAAAAATTAAATACAATTAAAGAATGTAACTAACTGCAAACTTAATAAATGTACAAAATAATGGGAAAAAATATTAAATACACATTCTGAAGGTACATTAATGCATATACCTAAAGTTGATCAGTTCTAGGTATAAGCAAGTCAATATTGACTATTTACTTTCTTGACAACAAATAACTATAATTAAAATGACACAAAAATTTCAATTTACTTACTAATAACTGTGTGACTACATTCCGAGTTGTGAAGAGTTACTGGTGGACTTAAAAACCGTGTTTTTTTTATCCGAGGTGTAATAATGCAAACTGAATGGAACTGCTACAATAAAAGAATATTTGTTAGTAATAGCAGCATTAGGATAAATAATATTTTTCACCTTACTTACCTTCTTTTATTAATCGCCTTTTTCCTTTTTGATCAGGATCTCATAATCACTGCTTTTGCAATTTTTCTGGAAGACATATAAAAATCGTCTGTTTTAACATTCTCCGAGCAAATACCAGAATCCTTATGGGAAACACAACTTTTTGGTGTATTGCACACTAAGAACTAATCACAAAATATGAAAGGAAAAAGGACTAATTAAAACTAAACGACTAAACTTTACCAAAAACAATATAGTAAAAACAGTCAAAACCAATAAAATATCAACTCTGTACACAAATATTTTCAACCATAAAAATAACCCCATATAAAAACTTCGACTGGTGGCACGACTCTGTCCACAGCTGAGAATGCTAGTAACTTTTAGAGAGTTACCCGACAGGGCCGCCAACATAAGCGACCCCTTTCACACCTTCACGTCTTGGACTTTTTCTATCCCCATTCTCGACGATGTCATAACCCCTTTATATTAATAGACTCTGCTTTAATAATAAAATAAACTCTGGTTTAAACCAAGGGTGATAAACCTAACAAGGTATTTGTGACGTAATCCGTTTGCCTGTTTGTTTTGTTTACAAGTAATATAAAGTCTTAATTTTTTAAAATATTACACATTACAGTTCTAATAGTAAGTGCATATCCAAAATATTTTTTAAAAGTTGAATATTTAACAAAAATTAATTAAATAAATCTCCCTTCTGGGCAAAATGGGCAAACGGGTGACGTCCAAACATAACCTATATCTCGGACAAATAGTAAAAATCGAGCACTCCTTGTTAAGTTTACCACCCTTGGGTTTAAACAACGGTCCTTGAATACACCAGCGCCATCTTAATTTAGTGCAATTTGAGGGCATTGACGTTAAAACGTCAATTTTTGAGGGACATTTTGTAACACAGAGATGGTGATCCTTACCTTTACAATTCATAGAACGTTTTTCACTTTGACAACTTGTGACACTGACATTTTGATAAGGTTAGAAAATTATACATTTGCATTGTTTTTTCTTTATTTTATGTTATTTTAAAAATATTTATATAGAAAATATTTATTTTAGAATGTCCGATAAGGATTATGCTCCCCTTAGTGCAGCTTGTGTAAGAGCACTTAATGACAAGCTCTATGATAAACGAAAAACCGCTGCTTTGGAAATAGAAAAGTAATTAGATTAACTCTAAATGATTTTCATTTCAACCTCCTATATGTATATATTTTTTGCAGAATGGTAAAGGAATTTGCTGCTGTAAATAACACCGGTCAAATTAAGCGCTTGCTTAAAGTATTGGGTCAGGATTTTGCTTTATCACAAAATCCCCATGCAAGAAAAGGTGGATTAATTGGTTTGGCTGCAATTGCAATTGCTCTAGGCAAAGTAAATATTTAATCACAAAATAAAATTTTAATTATGGGTATAATTAATTTGTTTCTTCACAGGACACTAGTTACTATACAGATGAGTTAATAAAACCTATACTAGGTTGCTTGTCAGACCAAGACTTACGAGTTAGATATTATGCTTGTGAGTCATTGTACAATGTTGTCAAAGTCTCTAGAAGTGCTGTGTTACCCCATTTTTCACCTATATTTAATGCATTAAGCAAAATTGCCACGGATTCAGATCAAAATATTAAGAATGCTTCAGAACTACTAGATCGATTATTAAAGGTAAGATTTTTTTACTATCTTATTACTTATTTGCATAACCATGATCATTAACTCCAATTTAATACATGACAAAGTCTTGCTTTTGTTTAAGTAAATTGTAAACTAAACTTTAAATTACCATTACATAGAGAAAGTAAATTATTAAACAGTAGCATATTGCATTTTTAAAATAAGGTACATTAATGATATCACTTGAAGGTGGTAGCCAAAGTAAATATTAGGAAGAACTTTTCAAAGCACGGGTTGATTAATTGATTGAATAATTTGATGCACTAAGTAAAGATTCTTAGTGGTTGGACTTGATATTGCAGCTGATGAGCTTGTTGTATTTAGTTTAATTAAAAAGATTCAATATTTACTTACTACTTGCTTCTGGTCATTGACTTTCTAAATTGGTGTCCACCAGGAAGTTTTAATGTAATATCATCCAATATCTACTTATGGGCCTTGGTTATTCAAATTTAAATAAATACTTATACCCGTTTAAAAGGCAGCTTTTAATTTTAAAATCCATTCAAGTACATAATAGGAATAAATATTAATACTGTAAAAATGAAAAAGTAATATGTGCTGCTTTAGTATTGAAATAAGAGCTATCCAGTGGTAATAAACATTCCACCAAAAACACATTTTAGTAAAATAAGTGACAAATTCCTATCTGAAATTGTCAGCTTCTTAAAATCAGGGTTGAGATGATTAAAATAATGATTTTAATCAGTATGATTTAAAAAAAATCATGAATAATATGAAAAAGAGATTTAAAATTTTAACACTTAAAATGCATTTGTTTATGCAAAAATAAAACCCACATGCAATTTTATGTGCTGTTATTTATTATTTTATTATAATAATCGAAAAGAACAGCTGGTTATTACAAAAATAAAACTTTAAAAAAATTAAACCTGAAAAAACCTCTTTAATACAAAAAAAAATATTTAATTAAGGCAAAAAAAATATATAAAAAATTCTAAGTAATATAATGCTTAAATAGAAATACTACTTTAGCTGCTTTGTCACTGCCAAGTGTGTATGTTTCGTATATCTAAATGTACGAGTCCATAAGTAGAAAACATCCTTTGATATCAGAAGATGATGCACAGGCACACAGAAATCACTATAGAAAGCACTTACTTAATTTCTAAAACATCTTCTTGAGATCTCTACCACTGTACTGCTGTTACATTTTTGGTTATTTCCTCTGAAAACACAGTTTTGTGAAAAGGATCCGAAACTTAATTAGTAATGGTAATAATCCTGTGTCTGCAAAATATTTAAAAACAATGTGTAAAGCATCTCTCTTTTAGCTAGTAATGAATACTCTTCTTTGTTTATTGTAGGATCCAAAATATATGCCAAAAAGTGAAAGGGGGTTAGAGCTTGAACAATCTGTTCTTAAATAATTGATATTGACGCAACCTTCTTTCATCTTTAAATTCAAAACTGTCAAAAATAACCAGTAACTTTTTGCATATGTAGACTGCTTGAGATAAAAATGAACCTTTTTGTTGCATTGCATCCAGTGCTATAAAAGTTGGTTTTAGCAAAACTGTAGAAATTCTTCAGCAACCCTTTTAATACAGATATCTGAAACTTTTTTAAAAATCACTGAATCAATTTTATCTTTATGCCTTTCTGACAATCTAAGTGTATTCCATCGAACATCCTGAGGTAAGACCAATTTCTTGCTTCCTTTTTTTATATCAAGCATTTGGCAAATGGGTATTTCTGAAGTATTTCACAATATGTAATATATTATCTTTTATCCGCGATGCTTCTAAATCTTTGGAGAGCAAACTAAGTAAGTGTGCCGAACAACCATATTTGTGGACGACGATTGGACGACTCGGTTTTTTTTTTTCATACTGACCATGTTCCTTGCATTATCTGTAACAACACTGACAACGTCACAGTTATATTTATTTTTGCACTTATTTATTGAGTTAATAGCCCATTCGACCAGATAGTCATCTGTATGGGGATGACCAGATGTATCTATACTTTCTAAAAGGACACTGTTTCTATCTTCTGCAGTCGAAAAATGACACAGATTATTGCCTCATTATGTATATTGGACCATCCATCTAGGGACATACAGACATACAGATTGTCCAGATAACTGGTTAAACAATTAGATTTTTCTTCATCATATGTTTCATTTAAGAGCTCTATAACTGCAATTTGTTGCGTAAACGGCTTTGGCTATTTGTCTGTCCAATTCTTTTTTCTTATCTTGTCCAGTTCACATAACAAAAAATTCCCAATGACCGCTACTTTCACTATTTTCACGTCCACCTACATTTCCTTTTTTACAGTTATCGCTTCTCTGTTTCTATGCCAACTGGATAATTTTACTCTGACTAGTTCCAGGCCGTGACTGACAATTACCATGAAGAATTTTAAGACCACTGCTGATATTACTAGTTTCACTTTTGCAGGTTTCCCAATGACTTAGTCTGCCCACTAGACCTTGCAATTCTTTACCACACTTTTTACATACTTACATAAAATGCTGCCAAATACTAAATTCCTGTTAGCCACGGCTGCAGCAACCCTTTTAATACAGATATCTGAAACTTTTTAAAAATCACTGAATCAATTTTATCTTTATGCCTTTCTGACAATCTAAGTGTATTCCATCGAACATCCTGAGGTAAGACCAATTTCTTGCTTCCTTTTTTTATATCAAGCATTTGGCAAATGGGTATTTCTGAAGTATTTCACAATATGTAATATATTATCTTTTATCCGCGATGCTTCTAAATCTTTGGAGAGCAAACTAAGTAAGTGTGCCGAACAACCATATTTGTGGACGACGATTGGACGACTCGGTTTTTTTTTTTCATACTGACCATGTTCCTTGCATTATCTGTAACAACACTGACAACGTCACAGTTATATTTATTTTTGCACTTATTTATTGAGTTAATAGCCCATTCGACCAGATAGTCATCTGTATGGGGATGACCAGATGTATCTATACTTTCTAAAAGGACACTGTTTCTATCTTCTGCAGTCGAAAAATGACACAGATTATTGCCTCATTATGTATATTGGACCATCCATCTAGGGACATACAGACATACAGATTGTCCAGATAACTGGTTAAACAATTAGATTTTTCTTCATCATATGTTTCATTTAAGAGCTCTATAACTGCAATTTGTTGCGTAAACGGCTTTGGCTATTTGTCTGTCCAATTCTTTTTTCTTATCTTGTCCAGTTCACATAACAAAAAATTCCCAATGACCGCTACTTTCACTATTTTCACGTCCACCTACATTTCCTTTTTTACAGTTATCGCTTCTCTGTTTCTATGCCAACTGGATAATTTTACTCTGACTAGTTCCAGGCCGTGACTGACAATTACCATGAAGAATTTTAAGACCACTGCTGATATTACTAGTTTCACTTTTGCAGGTTTCCCAATGACTTAGTCTGCCCACTAGACCTTGCAATTCTTTACCACACTTTTTACATACTTACATAAAATGCTGCCAAATACTAAATTCCTGTTAGCCTCGGCTTGTCATGAGTCCAAATGTTTTAATAGATTAACCTATAAAGCAAAAATATTACTTAAATAAACGAATTGTAAGTGTGTATCGTTTAATAGCCTTGCGTTTTCTGCGAGTTATTACAAGATTCGAATAAGAATAACAAATAACACATCGATTTTTAATTTTTGTTAAGAAATGATGATTTTTATCAACCCTGCTTAAAATATTGAGATTTGTTTTACTCTTTTTTGACTTGGTAATTTTTTACTGATTTGTCTGTATTAATGCCTTTTTTCATTAATACAGATAATGTTTTTCATTAATACAGACAGTCAGTGAAAAACTTGTCAAGTCAAAGAGTGGAATAAAATTGTGGATAGAACTTGGTTTAATTTTAGATCTTAGTACTTTAAGAGGACGAGATTTACATAAAAGTGTTTTAGATGGGATCTCCTCTCTTTTTTCTAAGTTTAATGAATGAAAAAAAAAATGGGGGATCTAATGCCTGTTTTTACTCGTTTTAATCGTCCTTAAATCGCACCTGGTTTGGAGTTTAATGGGTAAATGTGGCAATTTTCCTACATACCAAATTTAATAAGTTTCTATTCCCTTGGGAAGTGCCTCAAAATTTTGTTGAGTTAGTCAGTCAGTAGTAATATTGACAATTTTCAAAATCAAATATATTTTTCCACAGGTAATTAGAATACCTTTGTACCACAATGTACATACCAAATTTCATACTCTTATGTGAAAGGAGACCAAAGTTATTATAGGGACAAAAATAGATCGAAACCTTTCATGTAAATACACACCTTCATGCAGTAGGCAGAAACTTGATTAATTTAAAGAAAGTAGATGGTTCATTATCATTATTTATTTTTTTATATGTGATGACTTTTTCAATGCAGTAATCTTATTGAATACCGAAACAAATTTAGGATTAGCAATAAGCAATTTCATAAGTAATAAAATTATATTTGAATAATTTATTTCGTAAAAGAGGAATGTCTAAATGAAAATTAAAAACCCTTTATTGTTATTCTTTAATCACATATTTGTTCTATAATTAATTATAATTAATAGTCGAAGTGCTGTACTTTCACAATAGATATGTTCTGAAACAAATGTAAAAAATTAATATTGGTTTTATTTTTTAATTTTATGTAAACATATCCATAACAGTGGGCGCAGAGTAAGGAGGCATTATGAATTTATAGAGTCCTTTTCCTATAAGTCAATTTGATCATTACAAGAAAAGTTAAAATGTTTATTATTATTTTTTAATCCTAGGACAGTTCACGAAGGCTAACTAATGTATTAGACATACTAATGAATTGTTATTAAGTAAAAGGCAACCTATTAACATAAAACATCAAGATTTGGAGGTTTAGAAGAGAAGGATAGTCTTCTAGCCAACCGAGTAGGAAGATTGGGACCTCTTTAGATGGACTGTAGAAAAATGCCTAAGAGTGGCCCTTTATGTTGCCCTATTGGAAACTGCACGAGGGGGACTTATACTAAATAACTTTTTCAAAACTAAAGAGACCACTATAAAAAGAAAAAAAGGTCGCCAAAGGTCATCGATTAGCAGAGAAGGAAGCTTTATTGTGAGAGAGCAGGGTCATTAATAACGCGAACGGCTCTTCTTTGGATGGAATCAAGATTATCAAAAGTCATAGGAGAGCTTATTCCTTAGACATGATAACGGTTTCTTAAGCATTTGAGATTTGTAAAGACACATAGAGATTTTACAGGTTGATATGGAAGAAATATTTAAATACCGGGTATTTAATATTTTTAATATTACATATTTTTACCCAGTTTTATTTTTAGAGCTCAAATATTTTTAAAAAATATTAATGAACTGCTTTAGAGAAACACATAGCAATTTAAGTGTACACATATCCATTTAAATGCATTTAAAAAAAAAGCCGACCAACAACTTTATCCCCAAAAATGCCACACTAAGTGAATTTACCAAGGATATTGATTTTCTTCCAATGGAGATTATTCGGCGCCAGGTAATGCATATGGTGTCTGGTTACCTTTAAAAGAAAACATAAAATATTGAAATGAGCTAATCTTGTGATCCAAGAGCAAAAGATAATGCGATTTTGAAATTTTTTAAAACCTAATTTATCATTAAGGATTTCTATGGAAACGCGTCTTAGTCAGTCAGTGCAGTTAAAATCTCTGATTTATTTTTAATTATAACTAAACTATCTTTATTCAAAATTTTTTAACCAGTAGAGCAATTACATTTTTTTGCACACAGACCTAGTTTTTTACATAGATTTGTATTTTAAAATAAAAAACACATTCACACATGAAATTCCAAAGGCATCCCTCACCCCTTCAGAAGGGGATGAAGGAAAAATACAAAAAATAACATACAGTATGTTCCCCTATACTTATTGTCACCAAAATTTTATGAAAATATTTAAAACCGTTTTTGACATACCGCATTAACATTTTAAAAAATTCACCCTATAGATACAGTTATATAAGTAATGCACATGATGCCTGTAACTTTTGAATCAACACCAAGTTAGCAGAAAAACAAAATTTAGAATCAAAAAGCAATCAAAAAATGTAGTTACGTAAGTGTTAAATCTTAAATTGTAACTGTTAGTGAAGTGCCTATGTGGCTAAAATTCAAAAATGGATTTTATTTGTAGTATATTTATATGTGAATATTCCATGCTTCGATAATTTTTTTCTGATAGCCACTATAGTCGCTATGGTCAATAGTACACCCAACGTAACGTTTAGCAAGCAATTAAATATTTTATTAATTATTAACATGATGCATGATGGGTGGATATCTGAAGCAGTTGAGGTGAAGCCAAAAATTAATATTACACGAAAAACTAACTATAAACCCAAAAACCTACAATTATAAATTTAATGTATGTACTTGGGTCAGGAAAAGCAATCACCTAAGAAAAATAGCCAAAAGTAAAAGAAAAATAAATTAATAAAAATATAAACGAATAAATAGTAGATTTTTTTGTGAGTATACGTTCAAATAATTTTAATATAAATATGAGTTAAAGTATACAACTATACTGCCGTTAACGAAAAATGCCTTACTATTGGTAACAAGAATATCAACACCGCCACTATCGCAAGAGAAATTTACTATCGAGTAGTACATTCTTGAAGACGGCTACTGTCGAAATTTCAGCCGAATCGAACTCGTAGCTTTATTTTGATGGCGTGTGGAAGCGAGCGTGTCCGCGGATTTTAGAAAAATGAAAAAAGTGCAATATCGGTCGGTGATTCAATTCTTGTTTTTGAAGGGAAATCGTCCAGCCAAATCAAGGAGCGTTTGGATGCTGTGTACGGTGACCCTTCTCCTTGATGGCGACCGTCAAAAATTGGTTTAACGAGTTTCAACGTTTGGTTTTTGATGAGCCACGCCCAGGGTCCCGAAAACTGGTACTACGGAGTATAACATAACAAAAATTCACTATCTCGTATTGGTAGACCGCGGATTGAAGGTGCGCTAAACAGCTGAGACACTAGGCATTTCAAAAGACCGCGTGGGTCATATTCTGCACGAAATTTTGGGCATAAGAAAGCATTTGCTAACTCCGGACAACAAGCGAATCCGTGAGACCACTTCACAGCAGGGTTTGACGCTGTTTAAGCTCAATCTGAGTGAGTTTCTGCATTGTTTTGTGACCGTCGACGTAACATTAATCCACTGGTACGCACCACAGACCAAGGAACAATCAAAACAGTGAACTTCACCCAGCGAACGTGCTCCGAAGAAGGCGAAAACTGTCCTATCGGCCGATGATGACCACCGTATTCTGGGATTCATAAGGTACGATCTACATCTACTACCTGGAGAAGAACAAAATGATCACAGAGCTGTACTATGCCGAATCATTGGGCCGATTCGATGCCGAATTGCGGAAAAACGATCCCATTTGGCGAAGAAAAAAGTGCTCTTCCACCATGACAACGCACCGGCTCACACTTCCGCCCTTGCCACACCCAAATTGGCCGAATTGGGCTACGAACTGCTGCCCCACCCACCGTATTCTCCATATTTGGCCCGTGCGACTTCTTTTTGTTTCCAAATTTAAAAAAGTTACTCGCCGGGCAAAAGTTTGAGTCGAATTGAGGAGGTCATCGCCGTCACGGAGGCCTACTTTGCAGATCTCGAGGAAGCGTATTTTTCAGACGGGTTAAAGAAATTGAAGCATCGCTGGGTCAAGTGCATTGAGCTAAAAGGAGATTACGTTGAGAAATAAATCGCTACTTTTCCAAAATTTTCGTTTTTCTTTTGTAAGCTAAGTACTTATCGGACCACCCTCGTATGTATCAGCTGTTTTTATATTTGTCAATATATTTTTATCTTAAATTTGATTGGTTAAAAGGTTACATTTAATTAATAAAAACTATATCGAGGTATATTAATTAGCAGTTTTTTTTACCTGTGTATTTATTTATTTACTTTATTTTTTATCTTTTGTCCGTCAGAGGCTTGTTTTTAGCCAGGGGTTATAGATATTATGTGTTAATAATTTACAATGTTAGGTCGTGATTTTGATTTACAGCATCGCAATTTTGTTATATATTTTGGTGGTCTAAAATGATTTAGAATTGTATATTTATATTTTAGGTTTAGTTTGCTCGAAATGTTAAGTAAATACTTTTTTTTTTAATTTGGTATATCTTTTATTTGCAGCTTTGTAAACAAGAACTTGTTACACAATACAGCATATTTTGATTTGAGTTAATTTGATTAAATTTTTTGTATAATAGCATGATAGCATATGTAACCCCTATCTTTATTTCTATACAATAATAATATAATATTATAAAGCTATATTTATCCCCTTCTTACTTGTACACTTCATATATATTCTTTCTTCTTCAAAGTTACACATTTGTATGACCCAAACTGCCCCTTACTTTGCTTTAACCATTTTTTTTTATCTTGGGACAGTCCACGAAGGCTAATGCCTAAGTACTAACGTACCGTGGGTGTCTTCAGTGTAGTGAGAGGGAGTTTGTTCACACGGGACTTAAATTTTTGGAGATTGGGAGGAGAAGGAAAAATTTCTGCGGGCAGCAGGTTCCATAGTCTTGACACTCTAGGGATGAAGGAACGAAGAAAGCGGGAAGTTCGGGGCCTCTCTAACTGAACTGTAAAAGGATGCATAAAAGTTGCACTACGTGTTGCTCTGTTGAGAGCTGTCAGAGAAGGAATTATACTGGCCAACTCCTCTGAGCAGAAGCCGTGAAAATACCTATAGAAGAGCGACAGATCCCCTACAGCTCGACGGTGGGCAAGAAGAGGAAGCCTGTCTGTGAGCGTTGGATCATTAATAAGACGAACGGCTCTTCTTTGAATGGAGTCCAGAGTGCTAAGTGTTGTAGGGGACGCCATTCCCCAGACATGAGAACAATATTCTAAAGAGGGTCTGATTTGGGATACATACAGAGTGTACAGATTGGAAGAAGAGAAATATTTTCTGGCTCGGAAGAGAAATCCAATCTTTTTTGAAGCTGCCGAAGCTATGGATGAAATGTGTTTGTGCCAGTTGAGGTTATTCTCAAAAGTAACGCCGACAAGATTAAACGACTCTTTGTTCTGCAGAACTTGGCCGCTCATATGTAAGGGATGAGCATTTTCAGACTTTTTTCGCGACAGCGAACATGACTGTGTTTTCGAGGCATTAAACTGAACAAGATTTTTGGCGCCCCAATCTAAGATATGTTTGAGGTCTTGTGAAAGAGATATCTGCACTGACCTGCGCTTGTTTTCGAAATCGGGATTACACGGTGGCTTAAGAAATTGAATACTAGAGTGGAGGGTACTATCGTCAGCAAAACTATGGATGGGATTGATTGTGGAAGAGAGAAGATCGTTAATGTGTAGAAGAAACAGCGTGGGTGCGAGCACTGAGCCCTGGGGCACCCCAGCATTAATTTGGTAGAAGCTGGAGGAATGACCATCTACAGTAACTGATATACGTCGATTAGAAAGAAAACTGGAAAGCCAAGAGCAAAGCTTAGGTGGAAGACCGTAAGAAGGAAGTTTGTTAAGAAGCCCATCATGTCAGACCTGATCGAAAGCTTTGGATATGTCAAGAGCAACGATCTGAGATTCACCAAGAAACTCAAGGGACTTGTTCCAGTTGTGTGAGACAAAGGAAAGAAGATCAGCTGTGGATCTACTGTGACGGAATCCATATTGTCTATCATGTAAGATCTTATGTTTTTCCAGGTACTTTAAGATTTGGGAATTAATGAATTTTTCCATTACTTTGCAAACAACTGAAAGAAGAGATATAGGTCTATAGTTAGAAGGGAGACTTTTGGATCCTTTTTTGGGGACAGGTTGCACACGTGCAGCTTTCCAACTCTCCGGGAAAATGCCCGTGTCGAAAGAGATTCGAAAGAGGCGAGTTAAGATGGGTGCAAGCTCGGGAGCACATTTTTTTAAGACGATTGCTGGTATGCCATCCAGCCCAGACGATTTTTTAGTATTAAGAGAAGAAAGAATACGCTTGATCTGTTTGACTTTAAAAATTATATCGGACATTTTATGGGAAACAGGGACAACCGTTGGAAGAGGAAAATTAATAGGAGGATCAAGCGTAGAATTGGCATCAAATTGTTTGGCAAATAGTTCGGCTTTTCCTTTGGGGGTAGAGACAATTCCATCTTCAGAGATTAGGGGTGGAAAAGAATTTGTGCAAAAGTTCTGACTAATATTTTTGGCAAAGGACCAGAAAGCTTTACTACCATTTGAGCAAGAGAGATTCGATTGTTAAAACGGTCTTTTCCTTTTGAGATGGTTTGATTGTACTGATTTCTCGCTTCGATGTTAGCCTGTCGATTTTCGGGACTGGGGTTTTGAAGAAACTCTTTGTGGGCTTGAATTTTTAAAAGTCTGGCTTTGTCACAGGATTTAGAAAACCACGGTTTGTGATTTGAAGTTATGGGGTTCTTTTTAGTGTGGGGAATAAAGGTCTCAATGCCTAGTTGAATTGTTTCGGTAATTTGTTTACATATTTCGGAAGGATCGAAAGTAGAAAAGCAGGTAGGATCCCAAGGGTAGCTGGCAAAGAAATCTCTCAGACCATCCCAGTCGGCCGAATTGTAGTGCCAGACGGTTCGTGGCGGCATGCTTTCAGTTGCCTCAAAATGAGTGGAGTAAGATACGGTGACCAAACCATGGTCAGAGCGACCAAGGGGAGCAGTTACTGATGCTTGATAGAGTTCGGAGGTGGAAGTAAGAAAGAGATCTAGGGGGTTAGAATTATGGGTGGGAACCCTAGGAAAGTAGGTAGGTTCCATAATTAGGAAATCAAAGAGCTCGTTGTAGGAATTGTCGGACGGGGACCGGTACATACAGCAGATAAATTTGGTAGAAGATCTGAAAGTAAGTTTAAGCCAAAGAATATCAGGCCTACCCGATTCGAGGTTAGAAACTAGAGGTGTAACAAACCGTATGTATTCGGTACTGAGTAACGGGTGCGCCATCTAGTACCGAGTAACGAAACGTTACACACGAATGCATTTCGTTACTCGCATGCATTTCGTTACTCGCATTTTTCGTATTATACTGTTCACTCAAGTACAGTTGATGCGTGTTTTAACGTTTGCTGATCGTATGTTTTAATTCCAGGGGGCAATCTTTTGGTGAATTTAAAAACGTATTAAACGTTTATTAAAGGTATTTTGTGTGTAGACAAAGTTTAAAATTTGAACAGAAAAAAGGTATGAAAGTATTTTTTACAAATTAGAAATATGTATATTTTTGTTTTTTATTACCGCGTATTTTCACGTTTTGTTTTGTCCTTATCTTAAACGCTCTAATGGCATTTAATTGTTTCTTGCTGTTAATTTTTAAATATTATTAATTGTTTATATCTCATATATTATTATTTACACTTATTTTTTTAATTTTACAGTTTAATTTTCTTGCTACAATGGATAAGAAAAGAAGATTTTATTTTTAAATATAAACCAGAAATTCCTGACATAAAATGTTTTTATTTAATTATGATTTTTTATTGATATGGCGCGACGAGCAAGTCGCAGATGTTAAATGTTAATGCTTATTATTTCATTTTTTGTGATTAATTTCATTCTAACCAAAACTATTTTAATGTTGACTTATTAATAGAATGTTGTGTAAACTTCATTGATAATAAATAACTTTCGACATCTATTTGTTGCTTGTAATATAACATAAGATGACGATTAAAATTTTCAAAATAGTAAATCCATTGCAAATTTGGTAGATTCCGTCAACAGTTTACTTGTAGTCAGCGCCGTATCTAGGTATGGCCGCGCCCTTGGCAGAGTTTAACATTTGCGCCCCCCCCCCTCCCACACAACGGGGATTTCGGGGACTATTTCCGGAAAATATTACAAAATTAAAGTGCAATTTAAAGTTTTTTGAACCAAAAATTTCATTTTTTTAAAATACCAATTTTGTGGTGGAATTTGTGTCAAATTCTATATTTTCTTTATAGAAAATATAAGCCTACTATTTAAAAGAGACATGATTTACAAAAAACAACTGTTTGTATCTGTCTGAAAGAAGTGAAATGTAAATTAACTATACCTACATCGTTATTTGCAGATGATTAAACTTAGAATAAATTTTCTCAACAATAAAATCGTGGTTACCAAAATTCTGTGCATAGCAGCCCTACCAAAACGTGTTATTTATAATTTAATAAATTAAATAATATGCAACAAAAAAAGAACTAGTACTGCCATTAATTTATAAAATACCAATTTATCTTCAGCCTAAATATAAAAAAAATCAAAGATTTACATTCTCGCTGTAGGTATGAGAATAAATTGATATTTTATTAATAATTCATACATATCTCAATCTTAATATATTAAATTAAGTATCTAAGTTGAAAATTTGTTTTAAAATTGTTCGGTTGTAATTTATTTATTTGATTAATTTTGTCAATAAAAAGTAATAATAATATGACTATGGTACTGACAACTAGAAAATTTTTTTTTTTCATAGCCGATTTTGCGCCCCCCAGGTAGCTGCGCCCTTGGCGGGCGCCCATCTTGCCACCGCCTAAATACGGCCCTGCTTGTAGTTATACACTTTACTTATTAAATCAAACTAATTTAAGAATAACTTAAACACAATTCTGGTTTAAAATATGAACAAGTGAAAAAATACACCTTACGCAGCTTGGTATGTAATGCATTAGTATGTTTTCACACCGCGACGTCATACTGTACGCATACGGAATACGACTCGATTCGTTCCTCTAACATAACATAGCATGTTATGAGGTATCAGAAGTAACGAGTAACGTAACGATACGATAGTAACGAGTACTAATTGATATAGTAACGAATACATACGGGTACGCTCTTTTTCGTTACTTTTACACCTCTATTAGAAACCCTAGCACAAGCCAGGTCGTTGCGAAGGTAAGCACAAACGC
The DNA here is from genome assembly GCA_019359885.1 of Listronotus oregonensis. Taxonomy (NCBI): domain Eukaryota; kingdom Metazoa; phylum Arthropoda; class Insecta; order Coleoptera; family Curculionidae; genus Listronotus; species Listronotus oregonensis. The sequence goes on from JAHBCN010000933.1 coordinate 29,656, forward strand.
CGCCATGGGGTCGAAAAGATGAAATGAGTTCATAACCATAAACCATGCACAGTACATTAGTACTTAGGCTTTAGGTCTTTGTGGATTGTCCTAAAATCCTAATCAGCATCAGTCATTAAAAATGCCACCAAGTATATTACATTACTTTTTCTTTGAGCATACTTAAGTTGCGGTTACTTATAAACATAAAATAAATCTGTTTTAATTTTGAAATTTAATAAAAATCCAATAAAGAGGCTTCCTGCATTTTTAGGATATTGTTGCTGAAAGTACGTCTTTTGATCTCGATGGATTTATACCATTACTCAGGGAAAGAATATACACACGGAGTCCTTTTTCCCGTCAGTTTGTAATATCTTGGATATCAGTATTAAACAGCGAACCCAGCCTAGATCTTATTAGTTATTTACGAGAAATATTAGATGGATTATTTAGAATATTAGAAGACACAAACCTGGAAGTGAAAAAAATGTGTGAAACAACTTTAGGAGAATTTTTGAGAAGTATTAAAAGTGATCCCTCAAGAGTAAATTTTGGAGCAATGATAAATATTCTTATAAATCATGCCCAGGAGAAAAATGATGAGTTAGTTCAGGTAAACTTATACTAAATTTTATTATCATTTTCAGTTACCATTAAAAATGAAGAGATTAATAATTGATGCAAGACACTTAAGTGTTTTAAGGATATTTTTAATAATTCCTTAGTTATTTAGTTTTAAAAGAAAAGGTTAGAAGTCTGTATTCACCTTATATTTGTAGGTAATTTTCTTTTTTTTTTTAGTTTACCGCTATAACATGGATCAAAGAGTTTGTTCAGCTATCAGGACCTGCTATGTTACCATTTATGTCAGGAATTTTTACTGCAATTTTGCCATGTTTAGCCTATGAAGCAGATGCTCGGAGAAGTATCCTTCTTTATTATATTATGTAACTTTTATGTACTAACCGATTCAATTGTTTCAAACTAACACATAAAAATGATAATATAAAAGATAGAAAGAGCAAACTTAAAGGCCAGCCTTTAATAATGGACAATTTTTGTTATTATTTTTTTTATTTGATATTTAATGAGCTTTAAAAACCAATGGTTATGGGTAAATTTAATATTGTTTGGACAACGGCTCTGTCGTATTTCAATTTTGAGATTTTTAGAAAAAGCTAAGAATTTGCATTTTTGAAAAAGTGCTGTATTTTTTATTTTAAAATATATCATGCATATCTGCATTCAGATTTTAATTTTAATGTTTCCGTTTTGATATACCATCATAGAATTTTTTTTCTTTTGACGGCCCTTTTGTTTTTTGGCACATTTAAACAGAAATTTTTTTCCCAGGCTCGTTATTAAAACGGCATTAAATTTACAATTAAATCACCTTCAGCTTTCTCCATCTAATCGTCTTTCTATCTTTTATACACTCCCGAGCACAAAATACCGCAACCTAAAATGTTGAATTAAGTTTGATGATTTATAACTTCTTAATTCTATTCCGATTTTTAAGATTTTTTCATCGGTTTGTAGGTACATGTATTGACATTGTTTTTTTTTATTATTCTGGTAAAATCCATCTTTTGCTTAGGTGGTATTATACCTAAATGAATAGAAACGTTGTATTTTAACCTAACACCCCATGTAAAAAAATTAATGTAGTTAATTTTGTTTAAAACTATTTTCTTAAATGTAAGATTTTTGTTTTTGAATTATCCAATTATCTCTTTTCTTATAAAATATGTACAATTTTCAATAAAAACACCAATTTTAAGGTTTCTTTTATACAAAAAAATTAAACGCACTAAAATTATTTAATTGTAGCAATGACAGCTCACAATCTTTTTTGGCATCGAATGAATATAAATAAAAACGTACCATTTGCAGTTGATTTCTTAGAGAAACAAAGCTACATTTTCGGACTCTAAAGGATCTAACAACGAGAAAACGATTTTCAGCTGCAGTAGTTGATCTCCTTCTGCAAGAGCATTGCCGTCTAGAAAAATTTCCGGTTTTTAAATACGTATCCCAAGAATCTTGAACTGTGGACCGCAAAAATCCCAAAGTATGTGCCACGTATCTTTTGCTATGACCATCCTCTATTTGATTTGGCCTACTTTTGTTGATGTTAACAACACAATGATAAATCATATTACTTTTGCTGCCGTTATCAAATAATTAAAAAAAAATCGTATAACTCGACATCTCCGTTTAATTTTTACCAATCGATAAATCAGTATTTTATGAATTTATGAAGCTCTCAGCTCTTACCAGAGAAGAGATTGTAAAATAATTGAAAAAAGAAAATTTTCTATATGGTGTTTAAAAGTTAGGATAAAATAAAACGTTTTTATTGACCCACTTATAATACTACCTAAGCAAGAAGTGGGTATTACCAAAATAATTAAAACAATGTCAATATATGTACCTACAAACTAATGAAATAATCTTGAAAATTGAAATACATATAAAAAAGCTGTAAATCATCAAACATAATGAAAAATTTTAAGTGGCGGAATTTTCTACCGGGGAGTTTAGTTTCCCAGATTCCAATACATTCCCTACCAACTGTATGTCGCACATCCCGATCAAAACTGTAGTATCTCGAAAATTTTACAAAATCATTTTTTTTTCACTGAAATAAAGACTTTACCCTAAGCTCCATCAACGTACAAAACCATAGCTATGAAACTTGTAAATCCATCCTTCAGTATCAAAAATGTAGGCTTGCTGCAATTTAAAAGGTTTTAAAAATCCTATTTTTCCCCTCCTGTAAAATTTACTTTTTATGACTTACTACACTTTTGATCGGGACGTGCGATATAAGGAATAATTCGCAAAAAAATCGTGTCAGAATTTTATCATTTACCAGCCAAAAAAAAACATTTTCAGGCTTGCTAGATTTTTATTTTTAATAATTGAGCCTATAAAATCTTAGAATATTCACAACTTTATGCGAATAAGTAATGTGTCTTTCTGGGAAAGACCTGATTGATTTTTATTTGAATTGCTTTATCTTTGCTTATCAGTCATTTATCCTGTAGTTTTGTATGGATTGTGTGTAAGTCTTATTTGTATTAAGTAAACAAAAATATCAGGTTGTTGGTGCAAATTAAATATACGCATGTATTTTATTTAATTGCTGTTGTAAGTAAAAAATAATTTAAATGTTTAACAGCTAACATACTTCCAATACCTATATTATTGCTAACAATAATCAATGCTTGATTCAATTAGTAAGTTTTGACTGCGCCTTATCCTTGATGCTAGAATTAGTTTTTATATTTATTTTGCATGCTTATACCTATATTTTTGTGTTTTCCTTAATTTAGTGACAGACATCAAAGAAACAGCAACGGCGGTCAATTTTACTTTAATGAAACTTATTGCTCTACAGGATGAATCTGGAACAGCACAGAATCGTGAAGATGTTAGACAAAATGGTAAGCTGCTAGAAACAACTGTTTAGTGTTTAAGTATTTTTCTCCCGTCTTAACTAAATTTTTTATTTGTATATCTAATTATATTCTTAACCCCAAAAATTTTAAAACTAAAAAGAAATAAATGAGTAAATTCTACCACCAATTGAAGTCATAGGAATCAGTCAGACATGACAGAAAATAAATTAAGAGTACCCAGACAACAGCCACTTTAGTTTTTGAGTTACAAATAGTTGAAAATTAAAAAAAAATCATGGTCCTTATATTTTATATTTCTTAAGGCATATTTTTTAGAAGATATTACCTATGCACTAAAGAAGTATTCTAATTAATAAAGTCATTATATTCTTAAGATACCTATAAACCTTTAAAGTCTCTTGATTCTTTTTAGTTTCCTCGCTATAAGGAAAGTTTTTTAATTTAGCAAACATTGCATAGGTTTTAGGAATCGTTTTGGAGTCCCTATATTACGGAAAACATGATTTCTTATATGCGTGTGCTTATCTGTTTTTGACGCCATAATTCCTGAACGCAATGAGATAATAATTTCAAATTTGGTACTGATTTTAAGTGATAAGGTTTTAAGGAAAGTAGTCCATCCTTATCTGTTTTTAATTGGATGTACAAGGTGGCATGAATGTTTTTGCTGAAAACCCTTTAGAAAAATTTAACAGAAATTTAGATATGCTTCCCACTAGAAAGGTCAGAAACATTTGTTAAATAAAGTAAATGTGAAAAAAATCGAAAAAACTCATTTTTTTTCTAATTTAATTGTTTATAACTTTGTAAGTATTGGTTGTAGAGAAAAATTGTACTTTGAGAAAGGTTTCATATTTAAATTTTATACAGTTTATATACATAGATTAGTTAGAAATCGTAAAATGCACTATGCTTGTAACGATATAACAATAAACAAAAAGGGGTAAAAAAATGCGTAATTTTTTGCATGATTTTTTTGGACTCATTGAATTTTTATAAAGACCTCCATTCTATGCTATGATGAAACATCATGTCAAACGTTAAAATCGGTTTTATAGTTTTTGTACAAAAATTTTGGAAAACAATTTCGTTTGAGAAAAATGGACAATTTTGCAAATTGGGTAGAGGCCAAAATCTGAAACTTAGACACTTGAGTATTTTTATACACTAAAAAGCCTAAGCTTTCAAACCTTTTTGTAAAATAAAAATAGAATGATTTGAAAAAATTGCAAGATTTGGGCGCCTAGGACAATTCTTTAGAGTTACGAACAATTTTTTTGCTTATAAACAAATTAACTCTCTTCACGAATTTTTAATAAAAAGTTTTACTGAAAATATGGTTTAAAATACTCATAATGACACTTCTGATATGTGGAAATTATTAATTGGTCTATTGGCTGTCAATATTGGGAGGCGAATATGGCGAAATCTATAAAAAAAACAAATGTCATCTTTTTGCGCGTAGTTTGTATGTAATTATTGTTTTATTTTTATTTATATTTTAATAATAAAATAATTAGCAAAAAAAATTAGTTCGTTTAAACAGAATTTTTTGTTAAAAAAATGAAATAAAAAATGTCATAACTTCAAACAATTACTTTACAAAATTTTCCATATTTTCAAATAAAATTTGATTGCAAAATTATTGTACAAAACTAGTAAACCGAGTTTAACAAAATTTGGCATAATGTTTCGTCATCGCATAAGGTCCTTTCTGGCCGAATATGGTAATCCTTAGGGAAATCTAAAGGGTCCGAAACAATCATACAAAAACTACCTTTTTTGCCTATTTTCTTGTTCATTGCTATTTCGCAACAAGCGTAATACATTCTGCGATTTTTAACCCATTCTATCTTTTAGGGAATTTAACAAAACATTCTTCGTTCTACATTTTAACAAATGTTCCGGAGCGTATTTCGAATTTTGTTAACTATATTTTTCTGTTTTCCAGCTAAAACATATCTGCCACCTCATCATCCAACAAATCCTGTTTTCTTGCAGGTAAAACTTGGTCCAAAGTTAATAAAAGAGGAAAAGGTTGATACTTTTTATAATATTGTAATATTCTTTGGCGGTTTACAATCAAAATGGGCTAACTTTGTGAATTTTGTGTCCGAATTTACAGAGGTCGTAAAAAAGAAGTTAAGGGGATTTATTTAAATATATTATGTTGTATGTCATTTAAATATGTTAATGAATTTAAAAAGTATGTTCTTTGTTTGGACATTTAGTTTTTTCCAATTATTTTTTTGTGGTTTGTATAAAAATTAAAGTTGGCGTTGTTTTACATTTCCATTACGTTATACAGTAGAAGATAATTTATTATATTTTTGTCAGAGAAAATTGCTTTCCTATGATCAAAGCTTAAAAATAATTAAAAAATAATTTGGTTTAAGGGGCCCTATAAAGAGCGATCTTAAAATTTAAAGGCTTTAAAATTACAATACACAGTTTACAAAACCCATTAGATTCCTAAAATTCGACAAAAATGTATTTACCCAGGGATATTAGTCGCGAAAAAAGTCTTCCAATACTTATTTTGTACCTATGAGAACAAAAAATAATTTAATCTTGTGGGCGTTACTTTTGAGAATAGCCTTAACTGACACACATTATATTCCTAGCCATAACAGCTTCAAAAAGGATCAAATTCCTCTTTCAAACCAGAAAGTATTTCTCCTCTTCTAATCTGCATACTTCGCATGTATCCCAAATTAGACCCTTTTTAGAATATTGTACTCTTGTCTAGGGAGTGACGTCTGCCACAAGTCTTACCATTCTTAACTACAATACGTAGTGCAACACTTATGCTTCCCGTTACAGTTCAACTTGAAGGGCCCCAAACACTCCACTTTGTTCGTTTCCTCAGCCCTTGGGTATTTAGAGTCTTTAGAGTGTTGAACCTACTTTCCGCAGAGGTATTCACTTTTTATCCACATCTCCAAATATTTAAGTCCCGTATTAATAAACTTCCTTTAACCATACATAAGACACCCACAGTACATTGGTACTTCAACTTTAAGCCTTTGTGGACAATCCCGAGATAAAAAAAATATTTAAATAAGATCCATCACAGCATTACATAGTTCTAAAGAAAAGCTTTTATTTTTAGATTTTGAAAACAGCGTACCTCATGAAATAGATTTACAATCCGTCGTGGATGTACTTATACAATATCTTATGCATAACTCCATTCAAACCAAAGTTGCAGTCTTGAAATGGATTTATGATTTATATACGAAACTTCCAAGTAGAGTAAGTAGAAAATACTTAATTATTATATAATATAGCAAAGATTAAATAAAAAGTGTACCCTTTTAAAAAAGTCAATGTTAAAAATTGCTTTATTATTAAAAGAACAAGTTCTTGCTGACAAGCATCCATAAATGTACCTAAAGCTATGTCTAAGAATAGAAAAGTTTAAAATAAACACAAGCAAAAGTATTAATAAAATCACATGTCCACAAAAATGATGATAAGAATGCTTAAAAAATACTAACCAGAACCATACAAAATATAAAAATTATCTTAAAAAATAGATATGCGGAATATTAATGGACGGCACATTCTTATTTAGACCAATTCACTTACTCAACAGTCACACGACTGTGTGTATCATCAATATACATACAGTTTCACGAATACATGGTTATGATTCTACAAAATATCACCAAAAACTCGTCCAAGTTATAATAGGTCTTTTGAAACAAAACATTTTTAACCATTTTTTGAAATATTCTCTAGTTTGTGGCTTCCCTTATGATTGCAGGAAAATGACACATATCATCCCTTATACATTAGAAAGTTTTTTGTAAGTGTAGATTAGAAATAACTAGAGGTAGGTTGTTGACATTTCTTTGAGAATAGTGATGTGTTTTGGATAGTAATATTTGGATAGTCAACTGCGTAACAACCAGACGCTAACTTGGCATTAAGATTACAAATATGATCTTATTAAACTTTAATGTTTCATCTATGCAAAGTCCCGGAAATTTTGTCACAGACTTGTTCTCAAAAGGACAATCAGTACCAGAGGGTATATTAAATTTAAAAGTAACAATATTTGTCTCACTAATATTAAGAGTGCATTTACGCTACACCTTAGGGGTCGGGCGAAAGGACGTGGAGACGGTGGGCGGAGACTAACGAACTCCCACTACCACACGTTTTCGTATAGCCGCATTAAAAATATTATATTTTATTTAGGTTCTTCCAAATTCGGTGTATCGATGCGATGTTGTTTCCGATTGCAAGCCTACAGGAGATAACGTTTTTCCGTAACTATTTTTCACTTAAATGACATAAATTATACACCATTTTAAAGATAAGGAAATAATCTATGCCTCTGCTGTAACGAATTTTTGAAATATGAGTCGAGTTAAGAGAAAATAGTATCTAAACATAACCGATTTTAGGGTGACTTTTACTCAAGGAAATACTAAAAACTAAATCCAAATTTAAAAAACTATTACAGCAGAAGCCTAGATTTAAGTGTTGGCTTTCATATAAGTTTTGAAAATTATCGGTAACTTATACCGTTTTTGAAAAAAAACATTATGCCCCGAACCCCAAATTGGATCCAATTTTCGTGGCGAGAATGGACTCTTAAGACTAAGAGAGTTTGAGTTACACCATGTTTAAACACTTCCTAAATCACCTGAGTAATATCACAAGAATAAATATCCTAGCATTATAAATTAAGGAATAAAATAATAAGAAAGGGCACTTTAATATCGAATCCCAATTATGTTTAAAATTGATGTCTATAGTACGATGAGAAACAAGATAAAGCTGAACCTCTTAATTTTTACACACAGCCTACTCAGCTGCATTTTGTATCAGTATAAAGTCAGCTGTTTTTGCTGTTCTAAAAGTATTTTGAAAATAACATAAGTTTTAAATTTTTAATGATCTAGAAAGCATTATACCGCACACTCTTTTCAAAAGTGACACAACTCAAAAAAGCAACTGTGGAGCCAAAGGAAATTATTAATTATTTTTTGACTTGTAGTTTAATTACTTTACTAGACATATTTTAAATTGATTTCTTGGTTTTATGTAAACTGCTAATGTAACTTAAAGTTGGCTAGTTCTGGTTAGTATGGCTTTTTAAAGACCCAACTCTATGTAGAAATAAAATTAAAAATTTTTGGACTTGTGGCACTTTTAAAGGGAAAATAAGTTATATATTTATAATTTTTAGATGGTTGATTACATTGATGTATTGTTTCCCGCCCTACAAAGAACACTGTCCGATGAAGCTGATCAAGTAGTGCAGCAATGCCTGGTAGTTATTGCTGAAGTAATTTCGTCTCCAAAATCCGTCACAGACCTAGGTGCCAAAGGTATGTTTTCTCAGCCTTATTCCAAAATGTGTCAATTATTTTTATAACAAGGTTATCCTTTATTTGTTGAAAATAATTAAAAAATAAGAAATCGACAATGTCTGTAGACCTGATTGTAAAATGGCATTAAATGACCAGCTTGCTTCATATTGAATAAATATAACTTATATAAGTTAATTACAAATATAAATTACAATGGACATAAAATAATCATTTGAATATTGTACTGCTGTATACTTTTCTATTCTAGATTTGTTTATTATGACTCAACTCTTTCAAATTTGTTAAATTAGATTGAGTTAAAAACCCAGTAAATTATTTTAAACACCTACAAATCTAAAGGGTGGAACAACAGTATTATACATATGTTTATTAATTTAGTTGCACTACAACTGGAAGGGATTCATATGTTGTTTTCTTATATATTTTTAGAAAAAAACAACTACTATAATAAATTTGTAGTTACTTTACTTGGATCGTTCAGTACTGACAAACGACTACTAGATGATAGAGGATCATTTATTATTAGGTAAGCAGATATCATTCGCAGAGGCTGTCAGATGTCCTAGTATTTCAAGTGTTTTAAACTTAAGTAAATTTTATCAAGTAAAAAAAATTAAATTGTTAAATAGCGTCATTTAAAGTAAGAAATGAAATTTATTGTGTCAAGACCAGTACCAAGTATTTAAATCTCATTCATCAGGATATTTTGTTTAAAAATGAACAATGTGCACTTAATCTTTACTAGTAGATAGTAAAACTGCAAGTCACAAGAGCTCAGATCCAAAAGTCAAAGAAGGGCTATGCAAATACGGTATACAGTGTCTGTTCTGGCTGAAAGAAATATTTTTATTTTAAGGTTTCTTATTTTATTGTCAGACCGTGGTCAAATATATTACACAAAACCTATTGATTAATTACTAGTCAGCGTATTTATCTAAGTAAAATTTGTTGACTAGAATGTCAAACATTTCAAAATTGAAACACACGCAACCCTCGTGACGAGACCTTTTGTACAATACTTTCTAGGTAAAAGACAATAATCGTAAGACAAAATGGGTAAACAGAGTAAATGTCTCTGTCACAGCAAAACTTATTGGATGACGAAACATTTCACCTCATCTTCTAAGGATATAGGGGAATAAATTTACTCATTATCGCGGTCTTGTTTTTTTTTTCATCCTTTTTTAAAGGATATCTATTAATCATGGCACAACGAATACAAGGTGTAATATTACTTATTAACTGTTTTTTTGGCCTGATTGAGAGAGTAATTAAAGGAAATTTATACTGGTTCTCCATCGATTTTTAGCGGGTTGCTAAGGTTTTTAGTTCAGATTTAGTTTTTAAGTCAAGTTTTGTTTTTGTAGCTGTATTATAGTGTTTACTTTAGATATTAGTCTTTAATTGATATAAAATTAACATTGCAGTAAATGGCAACTTTTAATTTATGCGTTAATCTTAAGCATGGGATTATATTACAAATAAATGACTGACGCACACAGTGTTTATTACACGAAAGGTTTCAACTTATTTTTTCCCCTGTGATAACTGCCTTATTGTTCCACATACGGGTATGTGATTTGGTATGTATATAATTCACATATTTTTTGATTACCTGTGAAAAACTACAGAAAGTTGTCAAATGGTTTCTGAGATAATAGATTTTGAAAATCGCCCATTTTACTTCTGACTGACTGAATCATTGAGTAGAGACTCGAAATTTGGTGTGTAAGTTGGTTTTAGGACACACGTGATGGAAAAATTGTAAAAACTGTACATTTTTACTTGAGATACTCTGAAACAGAGGTGGTAATATTGTATATTTAGGGAGCAGTTTAGAAGTTTGCAATTTGATTGAACCTGAGTTTCGTAGTTCATAATTGTTTTAGAGTTTAAAATGCAAACAGGAATTTATTTACTAAACATTTTACCAGGCGCGATTTTAAAAACATTAAAATAATAAATTTTTGTACTTACTATTTAATTTAAAGGTTAGGTTCTACCTGCAGAGCAAGGTATACTTAGAAAAAAGGCATAAACCTCCTTTTTTCCATTTAATAAACCCAAACTAAAAGAAGAGATTCCACCAAAAACTCTTATGTAAAATAAGGGCCAAGTTGCTAACGAAAAATCTTGGCTATTAAAGTACCAAGATTTAAAATTAGGCCAAGTTCTGCCCATGATTTTGTTTCACTATTTTTTGACTGATAACATTCATTAATATAGACAGGCCATTAAAAAATCTGTCAAGTCAAAACAGAATGGAACGAAATTGTGGACAGAACTGTGTCTAATTTTAGGTCTCAGTATTTTAAGAGGCCAATATTTTTGTAGAGGAACTTGGTCCTTATTTTATATAAGTGTTTTTAGTTGGTTTAATATTATTCAGTAATGTCTCTTTTAGGTTTGAATAAATATTTTTGCTAATTTACAAGTATTTTTCTAACAAACTGATTCTGTCCATGTAATGCGCAAACCGAATCAATTTTGAAACGTTTGTGTATCATACCTTGTACACGTTGTGTCATGTCTAATAACTACCATATTCACAAAGCGTCGAGAGTATATTCTGTTGAGAAAAACACCTGAACAAAAAATGTACTTCAATTGTCCAAAAAGTCAGTGACCATGGTCACTTACTAGATGTTTTTCTTCATCGAAAATAAACAGATTATAGTTAGTGGTATTAAATATTTACTAAATAAATTTATATTTACCGTTTTTAGACAGTTATGCGTGCTACTTAATACGGAAAATATATATAGAACATTAGCCGAGATACTTTTGCAAGAACCAAACCTCAAATTTGCTAGTCTTATGGTAGATCACTTGAATATGATACTTTTAACTTCATCAGAACTATTTGAATTAAGAAATAGGTTAAAGGATATTTCCTCTGAAGTAAGTAAAAATTGTAATAAGATTATATAAGTCATAAGAGATATCATTTTAAAATGGTAAAAATATGAAGTACGATTTTAGTTGATCTTATTCGTTTCGATATTAATATATTATATTTACTTAAAATCACTAAATTATTTTGGGAACCTGCATATTGAGAAATAATAAATAGAATTCATACCCGTGGAGCTTGAATTAATTTTCAAGTACACGAATATTTTCGAATATTTTGAAACCTATCGGACAATAGTATTATGCCTCAAAATGTGCTCTAGTTATATTTTTAACAAATCCCAATCTTAAATTCGCTGGTTGTGTGCCCTATTTTAGGAAATATAAAACATGTTTAGTAGAGATAAAGTTGATGGATAATAACAATAAATATCTTAGAAGAGATTTTAAAAATATTTTAAATTTTGCCTTGTCTGGTACAAAATTATTTAAAATATTAATGACAAATTAGTATTTAACACTTTAACTGCCATGTGTATCATATATCGACACAGGCAATTTTAATTCACCGCCATGTGTACACATATTGGACACAGGTTTTATAAATTTTACATAAAACACCACAAAGGGAGTAAGTAAGAAAAGAAATGTCTTGGCCCGGCAGTTAAAGTGTAAACTCAAAAAATATAAAATTTACCCCAACAAGGTGTACTTCGCGAGCTTTATCTGTTCTTAAACAATATTTATATTGGAATATTTTAATAAGTTTGTATTTTAAAATATTATAACTAAACCTGTTAATTAATTGGCATTCTAAAAAATAAATTTGGTTCCGGATTCTTTAAATTTAAAACCTCTTTTTTTTTAATAATTTTATTATTATATAAACTTGCAAATTAAAAGTATGAAAAACACATTTTTTTCTTTTAAAACAGAGGTTATACAAAAACCTTTTTTTTTTGATAAAAATGTTAATAATAATTTTATTTTAGGAAAACCGGCAATTGTTTTTATGTTTATATAAAACCTGGTGCCATAATCCAGTAGCAACTGTGGCACTGTGCCTACTTACTCAGAGTTATACCCACGTTTGTGACCTTATTAAATTATTGTATCCTTTTTTAATATAATAAACGTCAAATATGGCTGTTTATTATTGTGAGGGAGTAAAATATGTTCGTTGTTGTTATAAGAGTAAAACTATTTTATACAAAAGTTGTAATTACTATTTAATTTGTATACATCTGATATGAAAACTTTTAAAAATTGGCAGAAAATAATGAAATTATGCAAAAGTTAGTTTCATAGCATTATGCAACATAAAAATAGCATTAGAAGTTCTTTTAAACATGACCTAAGAAATGCCACCCTAGAGTCTATCTTAAAAAATATTCTGGAACTTTGTAGCAGGGATTCCCCTGCTACAAAGATCCTTTAAGAAGCATTTCTTAGGTCATAATTATAGAAGCTTTTTGTTCTACTTCATGTGTAGAATACACCCTAGAAATAATCAGCACTGATTTCGGCACACTCCGTAAACACAACAAATCCCTTTTAAAATATAACTAATTGATATCAAAGAGTAGAGTACGGAAGTTAGCGAGGCGCACGGTAGTGCGCCAGGCCCACAGATGTCAAAAAAGGACCAGAATACTTGCAAGGAATTAAAAATGGTACGCTCATAAGTAGATTCACATACAGGGTTTTTTTACAATTTTGGCCAAGCTTGAAAAATTTAGATTGGTGAGACTGCACAAATACACAAAATATCATCAAAGACAGTCAAAAACTATAAATTTTGCAAACATATAAACTGGCAATAAGATAAAACCACATCAAATCGCTTTTCATAAAATTAAATCAGCTAAGTCTGTAGTGTTGCCACTAGAGGTCTAGTTATTTTGGGGTTATTTTTAAAAATACCTATAAGAGGCTCTACGCATGGGTGTACCATTTTTTTACATAGGCGCTTATGGGAGTCAGTATTCTAGTGCTTTTTAGAGGCCTGTGGCCAGGCCAAATTTTGGTCCACCGCACGAATGTGTGCATTTTACACGAATTGTTTCGACCTATTTTTCCCCCTATAATAACTTCGGTTTGCTTCCATATAATAGTAGAACATTTGTTATGTAAATTTACATAAATATTCTAATTACCTGTAAAGAAATTTATGTCAAGTGACCTAGAGATATTCAATTTTGAAAATCGCCTACTGACTCGCTGACTCATCAAAATTATGGGGCACTTCCCGAGGGAGTCGAAATTTGAAATTTGGTATATAAGTAGGTTTCAACCCAAGTAAAGGAAATATTCTAAAAACTGCACTTTTTACCAGGAACGCCTTGAAACAGGGCCGTATTTTCGTATTTTTAGGGGGTATTGGAATTGGATTGGAACTTGGCCCTTATTTTACATAAGTGTTTTTGGTGGATCCTGTAATACATCACGAAAAACTAGTATTGTGAGATGTAGCCTCCCATTGTTTCTAAAAAGCTTTAAGTTATTTCCGTTTTAATTTGTTTTAATCAGTGCTATATTTTGAAACAAATTTTTCCCTTAATATTTACATAGTGGCAGTATTGAAGTAACAGTAGACTTTTTAATGGAAATCGATAAGTTGGTACAGTTAATAGAATCTCCCATCTTTGCATGTAAGTAAACACAAAAGGTATTTCATATTTTTCAATCAAAATATGATAAGCCTATATATAATTTTTTTTCTGGTCATCCTTTTAAAAACAAAAATATCGTTTTAAATTTGAATTATTTAAAGGTATATAAACAAACATTTTATTTTTGGTTTGCTACTCTTTTTTTTTACCAGTAAAGAAAGAATAGACTTTTTTAAATTCTTGACCAGCTTTCCATTGCTATAGAAGACATTATGTACAATATTTATAAGAGTAAGGCTTAAAGTGTGTTTAAGACGCCTTAAAATTAATACCCACCTGATATATTTGTTTATTTTTTAGATTTAAGGTTAGAATTACTGGAAGTACCTTGTGATAAACATTTAGTAAGAGCCCTATATGGATTGCTAATGTTGTTACCTCAAACTGAAGCATTTGCAACTCTTAAAACTAGATTAAGTTGTATCCCAAGTTTACATTTACCATATGATGATAAGTAAGTAATATTTTTAAATATAAAATAATGAAAGTAGTAAACCATTAGAAAATATCATAAGTCTGCGCACAAACACAAATAATAAAATGGAAACACGAATTAAATGTTTTCCTATCATTTAACCCACTACAGACCCATTCCCCCCTATTTGTTCATATATATATATATATATATATATATATATATATATATATATATATATATATATATATATATATATATATATATATATATATATATAATACAGGGTCTTCATTAATGTTTGTAAACCACGGGACCAAAAATTTTTTGGGGTTGCCTATTCAGAGGTTGACAAAATTTAATAAAATATCCCTAGAAATATTCATTGGCGCCGGGCTTTTTAAAAAACCGATATTTAAATGTCAAAAACATTTTTTAAGGTTAGAAAATTTACCATTTATCATTTTTTCAAGTAATTGTAATTTGAACCAAGTTATTACAGCCTTTTGGATAATTTTTGTATACATTTAGTTTTGAGTTCTTGTTTGTCAATAATTTAATTTCTAGTTTTTGGGTACAAAAAATTCTAGTCAAGGAAACGAGGATTTTTTGTGCAGTAAGAGGTTTGAATGGGTTTTTGCATTCGATTCGTATCAACGTCTACAAACTTTTGAACAAATTTAATTATTGGAAAATGAACACCTGCATTTCTGCGTTAAAAAAATAATTTTTTAAATTACATTTTAAGGTTTGCAATTATAAAAAATGAAACCAGGTAAATAATGAGAAAATGAGAATTTGTTTCGGGAGTTTTTGGTCGGGCTATGAGATTGGCTAGGGCTAAGGAGACCTGGTACCGGGCTAAGGATATGTAAACGGGTCTAGTGGAGTTTTACGACAGTTGGACCGATATTAGCAGGATTTGTTGTAAAACTTTGGAAGACGACGTTTACACCATCCTTAGCGCACCAGGTACTCCCCAGGCCCTTGTCAATATCATATGAGGGGTTCAACAATTTAAAACCCCGGAGCAAATTCTGCCCCTTTACCATTATTTCCTAGTTATAATTTTTTTATAGTTGCAAACTTTAAGATGTTTTTTTGAAAATGCATTTTTCTAATGCAAAATGAGTTTTTATTTTATAATTAAATTTTTTACAAAGTTTATATGTTTATACAATCTGAATGCAAGAAACCGCAAATTTTAATCCATCTTACTGCACAAAAATCCCTGTAAGGCCTATTTTGGTCCCGTTTCCTTTGACTATGTTGGTTTAGGGAAGATCCGTTAATATATTTTATTATACCTATGGATTTTAGTCAATTTAAACTTAATAGGAAAATTCAAGTCACATTAACTGTTTGTTTACATAGTTTATTCATATTATTTAAATAAAACTACTTGACCTAAAATGAAGGACATGACTTAGATTTTTTTTACATTATTAATAAATTACACTACCTAAGTTACATAATAAAAAAAATTAGAGAATTATTACATGTTAAAGAAATTAAGAAAAACAATGTACAAAAAATTCCCATTATTTTAACTGGGCAAATGAAACCACGCTTCATCAGAGAAGAAAGTAGGTCCCTATTCATTGTTCAGAATCTCATCAAACCATTGACAAAACTGCACCCTCTTTCTAAAATCTGGTGAAAGGAATTCTTGCAAACTGTGACCTTATATGGATGCATTTCCAAGTTTTTGGTTAGTGATTTATGGAAGAACTAACAAAATTTCTAAAAAAAAAAATTGCACTGTAAACATTAATTTCAATTTTTATTTAAAATAGTATTTTTTACCGGACTTAGTAGGGCAACTTTCCACTGTTTTCTTAGGAATGTCCTCCATTCGGACCATATCAAGAACAGGTTTTTGTTACGGTAGGCCTTCCAGTGGACTTGCCCTTACAAATGCAATTTTGTTTTCAAAGCCATTGATTAGCACATGTCTGTGATGGACAATTTTTTTTTACTCAACAAGATTGTCAGGAAACCTTTCTCTAAACTGGTCGAGTTGCACTTCTAAAATGGCCATTATTATAAAGGCATCTTGTTCCACAGTCCACATTTTAAACATTTTCTAAAAAATAAAAAAAAACAGTTTTATTTACATAACCTCAATAACAAAAACACATGTAACTTTTCCTTTAAAACTCGAAATATGAAAAAGTAGTTCTGAAAAGAACTGTTTTAAGCTTGTAAGGTTGTTTTCAAACATAATTTGATCAAAAAAATCCAAAACTTTTCCAAAAAAAAATATCCAAAACCAAATACCGCTAACGCCAACAATGATCTGTCAGTAGTTCATAAGTCTACCGTCGAAACAGAGCTTACTGTTTAACACTAATATTTTTCCTCAAAAAGGTGTGTTCCCACTAACCTTCACTGATTATGATTTTTGGAATTTTAACATTTTAGGAGGTTATTATAATCAGTAATAATGATTTACACATTTTTTTTCTTTGTTCGGAGTTTGAAGTTGGGTAAATTGTCACTTTTTATATCTTGCTTAAAATACTACTTTACCTACTCATAAAATTTAAAAATGTCTGAAAGGCATGCTTGATTTTTAAAATATAAAAATATGCAAATTTTTTTTAATCAACAGGGTAAAGGCCAAACGGTCAAATTTCAACCCCAAAATTTTTTGTCATATATATATATAATTATATGGAAATATATATATATATATATATATATATATATATATATATAAATATATATATATATATATATATATATATATATATATATATATATATATATATATATATATATATATATATATATATATATTATATTTAAGTCCGATACTGGCCATGCTTTTCAAATGGGCTCGATTCCAAATTCGGATATTTCTTTATTGTGCGCTAGCGTAAAGTTGCCACAACTGCGTTTAGCTATTACACTTCTAAATGTTGGATTATCTATGAGATACACAAGTAAAACATCCCCCTTAGGCGGATCGTCAGATCCCAAAACTGCCCTAACCATGAAGTAGCTAAATGTCTTCCTTCTTCTTCGGATCCTGTCTTTTGTACCGATTCGCTTACTTAGGTCGGCACGCAGTCTTTAGGAAAGTAAGTCCTAAAAACGCATACTTACGCTGTTTAGCGCCCAATACCCTAAAACCACGCTAACAGAGTGATCTGTGTAAGTTGGGTGAATTCCTCCGAATTCAATATTCAAATTACTCAATTATGATTTTTAACTTTGTATCCTTCAGTGTGCAATGGTAGAATCTCAGTGCGTAATGGTATAATCGTAAAATAAATTTTGTTTAGAACAATAGGCCCCTTGCACATATTTTTATTTTTGGCTAAAAATAAGCCTTTATGCCTAAAAAACACTTTTGCCAAATATATATTTTTTATACAACATTTTATAACAGTTACCAGCATTTAAATTTCAAATATAAAACGCGCCAATACGTTGCATAACAACGCGCTAACCACTTATATTTACAATGCCTAATCGACACAAGGCACGGCCCTAAGTTCCAATATAGAATAGAATATAATACCAAGCGAAACTAATCCGGATATTAAAACAGTTTGGGGTTTCTATCAGTGGATAAGTGTCGTTTACATTTACAAAAATACCTGAACAAAATAAATTGCATTGGTTTAAAAGTCCGTAACTATACTTAAAACAACAAAAAATGTATTGCATTGGTTTAAAAAGACGATATTACTTACCCGGTATTTTTTTAAATTATAATGAACCAAATTAAACGGACTTTAGTGCTTCAAGCTGTTTTCTGTGAAATTAGTTTTTTGTGTTAATTGCATTAGTTTTTGACGATGTAATTACCCCTTACATTTAATATTTTGCATTTTTAACAGACATTAAACCGATTTATCTTAATTAGTAATAAAGGAACGCGATGGATTTTCTGATATTGCTCTAAATAAAATAAATTAACGGAGCAAAAAAACTAATATTGGTCAGCAGACCCTGTGACGTCACAAGTCTTTTTGGTCTGACGTCACATTTAAAGAGCCGGGCGTAAACTGTAAATCGTAATTACGATGAAATCAATTTTCCTTTTCTAAAAAAAGATAATTAGCAGATGGTTCCTTAGGCAAAGGGATAGATTTGACGTATTTTTGGATCAAAATAAATTTTATGCAGAGGGCCCATTTTGCTATTTGTTAATAAATTTTAATATTGACAGGTACTGTTTTTTGCTTCGAATATTGTTTAATAATGTTTAATTTTAGGGAAGTTAACAAACCAAAAACTCAGTCGTCCATTGACTTTCAATCATTACTTGCTCATTTTTGTGAAGTACAAGAAAAACACAAAGAGTACAAAAGAATCAATAAGACCAAAGATATTTTATCATTTGATAGAGAAGGAGTTAGCGACGAAACCTAAAAGTATTTGACCAAAAAATAATGCAATGTTTTTTTATTTATTGTAATAACTGTAAGCAAACATGTACATTCCTAATAAAATTGTTACCTTTTACTAATTTGTTTTTAGTATTTGGGGTTACGTTCGTTAGTAAAATATCGCACTCTCTTAATATTCATAGATGAGATCAGAACTTACGTGTGATCGCTTTTATACAGGTTGTGTAAAAGTCTGGCATATTCAAAATATCATCCACACGTCTCATAATTTTTCAACGACATTGAACCTACCAACATTTAAAAAAAAAGTAATTGGTTAAATGTAATTTCCTTTTTCTTAATATATATAAAGGGTCAAAAAATATTATTAACTTTGTTATTTTAACCAATTCCAGTGGTGAAGTCGTTACCCATTTATTTTTGTTTATCTTTGTTTAGTATATTCCAAACAGCGGTGACAACAAACTTAAAAAAATGGTGTGCGATGATTATTCATTTTTGAAAAATTTTAGTTATGTGAAGTCGAAAGACATTTTGAAAAGTGTTAAATAATGTAGAGGAAAAGATATAATAGGTATAATGAACAATCGCTGCTGATAATTTTAAATATCTTGGCTTTTTTTTCAACTAGAAAAAGAACACTTCCGAAACGGAATCGCACTTCAAATTGAGAATGTAATATAGCGAGCCGTAGATGCAACAAAATTAAGCCCAACAACGATCGCAAATTTAAAGAAGAATGGGATAAAATCAGACCAGGATTACACTTCTTGTTTGTTTTTCAAGCAAAAGACCGCAAAATCCAAAATTACAACATATTTGAAAAACATAATTTGGGACATAATTTATCTATGTACGACAGAAATCAAATAATATAAAATATAATGAACTTGTCATGTCAATGATTATGAGAGAATCATTTTTTTTAAGAGAGTATACCAAAAATAGTAATTTAGGTCCGGAATGTTTTACTCATATCTAATAAATGATAATCCCGCCTATGCATATAAACATTACTTTTTAAATACTCCCACGAATAAAAGTTTAAAGAGGTGAGGTCCTGGGGCCTCTAAATCAAGCCTCTTCTTCCTATTCATCGGTTTGGAAATGCTTGGTTTCATAATTGACGCCCTTGCAAACCAAAATGCGCCGGAGCACCCTCCTGCTGAAACCAGATATTACTTCGGTTTGGTTAAAGAATTTTTAACTGTAACGTCATATTTTTATGCAATAACTCCAAGTATAGCTCTGACGTGATATTTTCCTGAAAAATGCTCCGAAAATAGTATGGCTCATAATTCCTGCCCAAACGTTCACTTTTTGTGGTTTTTGTGTATGTTTTTCGGCTATCCACTGGGGGTTGACTGCAGACCAATATCTACAATTGCTTTATCGGAGAATATTATGGTAAAAATTAGAATCAGTCTTGCACCTCCCCATAAGAATTTCACAATACTCTGTTCGCCTATAAAAAATCATCCTCTATAAGTGCCTGCACATAAAAAGGACAAATTATTTCACTTTTAATTTTTTATAACTGGTAATGCACATTATCGTCTCAGCCAAAGTGACAAAGTGATTGAAATTTTCTTGTACGTCAAGTAAAATATCTATTGCGTACTGTCATTATTAGGTACCTAAAAAATTTAAATAACTTTGGTAGATACAACTTTACCAGTTAACAATATCAAATTGATATCTTAACATATGCACCTAATTTGAAAGAATTTTATTATAACACAAAAACTAAACACAAAACGTCGAATGCAAAAAACAAACGTATTATTAGATGCTGAATCCCAATCGTCAAATGTTCTTTTTCCACACATCCGAATGCCCATAAAAAGACGTAATTTATAGGAATCAGATTTTTTTTTTGATAATTGATTTCCACATCATCAATTATGCATTAGTAACTATCTAAAAAATGTAATATTTTATACTGTGAATGAAACTAAACGTTAGATGCTTAACTGGTGGTTTTGCATTTCCAAGTATACTAAAGAAAACCTAATCGGCAATAACAATTAGCAAAACAGTACATTTCTTTTAAAATTATTTTAGAAAAAGGTTTGTTTGGATAAATAACAATAATAATTTTCTCCTCAGCATCTTAGAAAAAAATATTAAACAAAACTAATTTGTTTTCGTGCTGCCAATGTACTACCAGTTTTTGTATTTTTACGGAAATTTTACAGATTTCGCTAGATTGTGCTAACTTTTAAAAACCAACTAAGCAGTGTAAATTTATGGCAAAATCACTTTGTTGACCACGAAATACAACTGTTGCGCTGGTATTTAATTAGGTATCATTTAATCCCTATTTATCACCCCGTATATTTTATATTCTAATTGGCCAGATTTCAACTATCGACACTATCGTTATCGCCAGTGTAGTTAATCTGTTTATTTACCTTTTGTGTAATACCCTGATATACCTATCTAATCTGCGGTTTACATTCTTTATTTGTATTTTTATACAGGGTATTACAATTTAGCTACGTCCTTGAAAGGTCTTAGTTTTGTCAAAGTTTAATTATTTCTGTAACTTATAGGTACCTCTCAGAATAATAGACGATAGGTTTTCCGAATCGGAGCAAAATAAAGAAATTTCTTTATTTTGTTTTCTCTGTACAAATATGTTTGTACCCGTTCTACTCCTGAAATCTAGATCCAAGCAATTCAGCTTATCTCGCGGACAAATTCAAATCTCGTATAATTCATTAAATTTCTAGTTTTTAGTAAATAAGGATCATGTAGAACGCTTGAAAAGGTTAAGAACTCTTTACTTCCCTGCCTTCACGATCATTACCTTCATAGCTGTGCCTATCTTACTCTACTTTTTATAGGAAGGCAGGGGATAAGGTATATCTTCGCTATGGCTATGACGTATGCATTTCGATACAGAATTTACAGTACGATAGTCTATATTATATTTAATTTTCTTCGAAAATTCTCGTATGTCGGTTATGCAAAAGTAGCAATCGTTGTAGTGACGAATATTTTATTTTTCTTTAGAATAGCATGATACGCATAACAGTTGCTAAATCCATGACTTATCTCCCGTGAAAAGGTAAAACATAGTAACTCGTTTTTTTTTAAATTTCAGGAGCGAAAAGTTTAGTTTCAAAAGAGTTTCGCGAGAGTTAAAATATGTTTTTCTGTTTAAGAGGGTTATTGGCGACGCTGCGCTGGTTTTAAATTTTACATTATTATTTTAGTATATTTAATATCCTTTAATAAAATCGACTTGCTATTATTTCTAACGTAAATATTTTTTAATCGACTTCTGAAAACCATAGTAAACGAGTTACTGATTTACATACTCCAAAAACTTGTCTATTTTCAAGTGGAAAAACATAGCAAAATTACTTGCTATGTATTACTGTTAAACGAGATTCTTTACTTATTTTGTAAATTATTTCTTTATACTTGGCTTTTTATTTTATTTAAAATACTGTAGCTGGAATATTATATTTTTCGAGAGTAATAAAACTTAATATACCTCGATAGCAAACCAAATGTACTGGCTTTTCCAATTTAAAATAGGTTTGCTTTTTTTACATTAAAAAATAATACACTTTTCGACTTACTAGGAATTCAAAGTATTTATTTAAGATAATGATGTGGAAAAAGAGAGTCAGAAACAGAAACCAAATTTGACAAAAATGGACTTACTAGGTTTTAGGAACTAAGCTATACAGATACGTTTTTTTATATTCTTTTTCCCCCGTAGCTTTAGAGTGTAGAAAAAAAAGACGTAGGAAAATTTATTTGCTGAAATTTTGTACCGGTGCCATCCCCTTTTTATGGTGTTAATTAGAACAGAATACTAATAAATATGCGGAATATTTAAAAAACCTAAAATATTGCTGAAATTTTACCTAATTGAATTAATTTATTTAGCTTTCTATTTTATAGGTATAGTCTGTCAAAGTTATCGTTTGACTTTTACGGACCATCCAAAAACTAAGACTTTATTATATTGTTATTGGTAAACCATTTGTTCATAAGGGCAGGTATTTTTTATAAACCATTAGCTATAAATATTTTGGCTAATATTTTAGGGGCAGTGTTGAATAACCGTTTTACTGTGCTCGAAAATTTGTTTTAAAATAAACATGCGGTCGAAATATTATTTTCATTAAGCAAAACTTGTAAAAATGTTAAAATTTAATCAGTAGAGTCTTTAAACAAAAATTTAAAAAAACCTGTCTACTTACAAAAACTCCAATATCATCGATAAGGGATATTATTATTAGTGAGAATTGAACAAAAGAAAAAAACGTAGTGATTTTCAATCTCATCGTATAGACAATATAGTGATCAGGACCTAATAAGAAGGAAAATATATTGTCTTTATGAAAGCGGAGTTATTCCTACCTTGGATAAACTAAAAAAGAAGCTAGACGAAGACGAAAACAATATAAATATTAGCCGTGCCACCCTCCATAGAGTTGTTTGTAAAATGGGATTTAAATACCGCAAAATAGACAAGACAAGTAGTAATGGAACCATTATACACGCTAGTTCAAAAGACGGATTTGTCCCAAAGTGCTTGCTGTTGTATGCAAAGAATATTAAGGATTATAGCTTGGATTATCATCAGGATACAAGTGCAGAACTTTTTGAAAACTAGTTTCAAAATTATCTTTTCAAAAATATTCCAAACAACAGTGTTATTGTCATGGATAACGTAAGCTACCACAGCCGTCTGCTACACAAAACACCAGCTTCATCAAGTTCAAAAACTGAAATCCAGGAATATTTGTTAGAAAATGATATTTATTTTAAATTCAGTTACAAAAAAAGGCCACTTTTGGAAGTTCTAAATTCATATGCAATTAAAAAACAATATGTATGTGATAATTTGGCTAAACAGGCTGGGCATACTGTCTTACGGCTTCTTCCGTATCACTGTATGTTTAACCCCATAGAGCATTTGTGAAACCAAGTAAAATCAATGATCAGAGCAGAAAATGTTACACCTACTTTAAGTCCCAGTGTTATAAATTTGATGAAAAATGTAATTACTAACATACCAGTTGAGAGCTGGAAAGATCACTACAGCACATTATAAAAATTGAGGACTCTTACATTTCTATCCAAAACAACATAAAGCCTATTGTAGTTAATCTAAATGATGACTCTGATAGTGAAACAGAATTAGATTTAGATATTTAGGTTTTTTTATAGTTTATTTTGATTTCTGGAATATCAATTAAAAGAAAAATTGTTTCTACAAGATATTATATAATTTTAAAATTAATTTTTTTAGAGATTTTATGGAGTATTTTCGCTCGAAATATAAAAACATAAAAAAAAGGTTATCTTTAAAATTAATTGTTTTAAGTACTATATAAAATAATTATTTTTATGAAACATATATAAAATAAAGATGAAAACATTGGCAACGCGTATATATCTTATAACGCGTTGCCAATGTTTTCATGTAAGTATATTTTCTATTTTTATATATAGTTTCATAAAAATAATTATTTTATTATAGTACTTAAAACAATTCAATTTTATAAAGAATTAAACCTTTTTATGTCTTTTCATGTTTTTTGTTACTATTATTGCGAGAGCAGACTAGCTCTCCATAATAATCTCTAAAAAAAGTATAATTTTTTAAAATAATATATAAATATCCTTATTCTGGAGAAAAGCCAAATAATTTTTCTTTTAATTAGATATTTAGATTAAAAATGTAATTATGTATAAATAATGCAGTTATAAATTTATTAAAACTTTGCATATATTTAATTTCTTAATGTAATTTTAAGATTATACTTACCTAAATAAACAATAAATTATAAATCTTTATATTATTAAAGTCCGTCCCTAATGTTCCGTCCTTTAATACTACCGATCCACAGTTTTATTGCTGTCGGCAGGTATAATCCATAAATGAAGGCAAGAGCTAACACGGTATACTTTGAGACAGACTATACCGATATGGTATCATATAGTGTATCAATTAATTTTCTTAGTGACCATTTAAGGACGTTCTCGCCCCGGTACGCTTTGCACGGGCTATTTTAAGTTTTTATTAGATTAGATTATATCTAGAGTATTAAAAAGTACTCGCCTAAAAACTTTAAACAATGGGACCGCTTTGATCCTGGTCCCGGGGGATACAGACTGAGTGTGCTTAATTTTAAATCAAGTAGCTACGGAAAAATAAATTTGATTATCTTTAGTTTTTTACAACTTCTCCAGACGAAGTAAAAGTTTACAAAATTCTAGTAATTGGCTGATTTTTTTTTTAATGGAACAAGGGTGGCTAATTAGCGTATCCCGAAAAAGTCGTTATTGTATTTAAAATCACATATCCTAGCAAAATGAAAGAAAATATACCTGAGGTGCCATTTAAAATTTGAAACTATAGCAGTCATTTCCGGTCAAACCGGAAATAATACAATACAGTTAAATATATTAAATAATGCATATTTAAGTTAAATACGGACATACAAAAAACCAAAAAATTATAGTGAACAATTTTTTGAAAATTTATTTTTCATTTATAAACAATTTCTATACTGTGTGTTTCCTCCTGTAAAAATTTATTTTTTGAGTTAAGAAAATTACATATTGTATATTGACATTTGACATAAATAGGCATTGTTTGATCTAATCAGTTGTTTTATATTACTTCCGGTCTGACCGGGAATGACTGGTAGTTTCAAATTTTAAATGGCACCACCGGCATATTTTCTCTTATTTCAATAGGATATGAGATTTTGAATAAAATAACACCTCTTTCGGGATTTGTTAATCAGCCACCCATGTTCCATTTTAAGAAAATAATTAGGCGCCCCTAAACAGACTTTTGTAAACTTTTACTTCGTCTGGAGAAGCCATAAAAAACAAAGGATGATCAAATTTATTTTTTCATGGCTACTTGCTCCAAAATTTATCGTTCTAGCTTATTCATAGCACTCTAGAGTAAAATTTTTAAAAAATAAATCTTTACAGCAAAAGTGTCAAAATATGACATGAGATGTCATTGTATTCAGAATGTTATATCCAATCGAGAAAAGAGGTGGTAGTGCTATTTAAAATTGGAAGAATTAGTCATTTCCGCTAAAACCGGATGTTGGGAAGTTGCAGAAATTCCATGTTACACTGTATATATACCTTTGAGGGTTATGAACATGTTAACCTTTAAATTTTATGAAAATATGGATTCACTAGAGAAGGCACTAATTTACAGTTAAAAAACAGCTTTTATTAATAAAATTAAAAATGTGACAAATGTGACATATCAAAATTAACAACTGACATATATAATATTCATAAAATTTAATGGTTAACATGTTCATAACCCTCAAAGGTACAGTGTAACATGGACTTTCTGCAACTTCCCAACATACTCCCACCTTGTGTCATTCAAACAATAATGACACAATTATTTTGGGTACTTTAAAGGAACTTTGACTTTTTTTCCATAACGAGTTGTTGTTGGTTTGTAGATGTTTGATGGTTATTTTCAGATTCTTTGGGTATATATTCTTGAATCTCTCTTAATGAACTATTCGGTGTTTGTGAACTACCATATGATTCTGATGTACTCATAGTATTTTCACGTGGTATTTGAATATGCTTAACACGTTTCGGATCTGACAAAACTTCTCTTTTCATTTCCATAAAACAAACACGCTGTACTGGTCTTAATAGTTCACCCATAATTATTTTCAGTCACACTAATCTTACATTTCAATCACGTCCAGGTATAGTTTCAATGACTCTACCCAAGGGCCAGTTAATCTTATTTTTATTAATGTCAAATATTAAGACAATATCCCCTATGTCAACTTTTCTATCAGAAGACATCTTAGAAAATATTGTTAGTTGACCCAACTATTCTTTAACAAATCTCCTATTTAAATTATCTTTTAGCTTTAAGCGATACTTGTAACGTCTGGTTAAATCTTTAGCTTCAATTAAGTCAACATTAAGTACTCCAACTTCTTGAATATCCTGCAGAAACATTGCAGGGGTAAGGGGAACAAAGTCGTTATTGTCTTATTCGGACATATGAGTAAGGGGTCGTGAATTCAAAACTGCTTCACAATCACACCAAACATTTGCAGCTCCTCAAAGTTCAAACAGGATTCTCCTAACGTTTTTCTTAAGAGATCTTTGGTGAGTCAAATAAGTCTCTCCCACCAACCACCCCACCATGGAGCAACCGAATGATTAAACTTCTATTCTATTTTTTGCAAACTGCATTTTTTCGCAATATCCTCCCAACTTACATCTTTAAAAGCACTAGCGGATCTAACAAAACTTTTTCCACAGTCTGAATAAATAACAGATGGTCTGTCTCTTCGTGCAATAAATCTTCTAAGTGTCTAAAGAAACGAATGGGTTGATAAAGACGATGTAAGCTCAAGATGGACTGCTCTGTATATAGCACAAGTATATAAGACCACCCATACCTTTCCTCCAGATTTTAAATAGAGCGGACCTGCCAAATCAACACTTAAAATCTCAAACACAGCAGCATCACGTACTCTATCTTCTGGTAAGCATATTGCTGAAGTTTCCATCGGTTTTACTTAAAACCTTTTGCAAACCATACAAGTATTAATGACTGAGCGCACAGTCTTATGATCCAGTAATTTTCTCTCAAAATACTCATCAAACACTGAACACCAGCATGACAATTTTTTACATGTTCTTCAAAAATCAAACGATCTGATCGAAGTTCTATCTGAGACTTTTGTTTGAAGTCTAATAAGCCCTTCGTTATCGTGAAAAGGACATAAGCTGGATAATTTTGGATCTTCAAATGACTGAAAACACTCTTTTTGTATATAACAAATCACTAATTTCTTTGCATTTTCAAGTTCTGATACAGTTAAAAATGTTTCAAGTTTTTTATTGTTTGTTGTTCTGGCTTTGTATATAAATCTCTTTACCCATCCCACAAGTCTTACTATACTACTAAACTTAGAAAAATACTGATAGTACTAGGACGTATCAACTTCTGTGGTAAAAAATGAGAAAACAATGGTTTTTCTTTTTTCTTCATTGATTTCTTCTTCATTGCATTTAAGTTCCTGTATAGGCCAATGAGAAACTGGAGACTTCATCCATATGGGACCCTCCCAATATCTTTTAAGGATCTGGCAGGGATATGGTGCCAATGATCAATATTTGATAAGCTTCTAATTTCTTCAACTTTGTTCCATATAAAAAGTTTCCACTGGTCTTTTCTTTTCAGCCATGATAAAACCGTTGACGAGTCGGACCAAAAATAAACTGGGACATCACTTTTGAAATTTTCTTTTAAAAGTTTTTTTCGTTTAAAGTTTGAAATAATCTTATCGCTATGGTAGCAGCTAAAAGTTCAAGGTGAGGGATTGTTAATACTTTAATAGGAGCAACCCTGGATTTGGCTTCAACTAATCTAACAATTACTTTACCATCAGTCTGTGTTCTCAAAAATATGCATGCTGCATAGGCATCAGCACTTGCGTCGCAGAATACAGACATACAATATTTTTGGAAAAAGTGATACAGGGCAAGAAAAACCAATAGGGTCGAAAAGTTTATGTGCAGCAGACAAAATTGTTCTTTTAGTAATCAGTTTTGTATCAAACTTTTTAAACCAGTCCAAACATAACTCGATTGTACCTAATTTACGATTTCAGTTCAGTCCCAAAACATTATTGATTTTTACTTCACCTTCAGAATCTTCTGGTAAAGAATGCTCCCACCCTCTCAGCTTAAACTTTCCATCAGCCAGTATACTTGTTGACTGTTCAATAAATTGGTGTAAAAATTCTTTACTCTAACACTAGTTATTAAATTATCTACATAAGAAGACCTTGTCACTTTTTTAGAGTTTCTTGTAAATTATATTGGATTACTGCTCCTAGTAAAAATGGACTACATGTTACACCGAATACAACACAGGCATGTCTAAATATCTTCAAATTTCCGTCTTTACCGTACCAGAGAAACTTCAAGAAATTTCTATCTTATGTTGGGAAGTTGCAGAAATTCCATGTTACACTGTATATATACCTTTGAGGGTTATAAACATGTTAACCTTTAAATTTTATGAATATATATCGGTTGTTAATTTTGATGTAACATGGAATTTCTGCAACTTCCCAACACCGAAAGTGATACAAAATAATTGAATAGGCCAAAAAACGCATACCTATGTCAAATATCGACAAACAAAATTCTTTTTTTTTAACTTAGAAAATAAAAATTTTACAGGGGTGAAACTACTTTTGAAAAACACCGGCTTTGGTACTGGCTGCCTACCAAAGCCACCATAATACGAAGTTCTTAGTAGCCAATCGTTACTGACCCTGTTGGGGACATTGCGCAGAGAAACTTTTAGCTTTTATAGTATGACATAAGTCTGGCGGACAAGGGCTCTTGCTCTATACTGTTAGTTAAGAAATATAATCGCCTATTGAGGCATAGCATTATTTAAAAACCATTATACAGGGTGTTACTTAACGGTTTGAAATAAATTAAATAGTGGATTCTATAGTAAAAAAAATAAATCATATGTTGTTTTACTTTACCAATATTCGTTTCTAGGTTACAGGATGTTAAAAAAAAATGATTTGGCGTAATACCTTTTGAAGGTTAGAAGATAATAAATAGAAATTTTCCTAAATCTTAATTTGATATTGCCTTAGTAACTGTAAAAAAATAACTTTAACGTTTACTCAGTGGCGTTTAAAAAAATATGGTACGTCACTGGTAAAAAAAATCATTTCCCCCAATGAAATTTTTTAGTAAAAAAAAATGGCCTTTAATTTTTTTGATAACTCGTCGTGGAGGGCTAAAAACAAGGCCTCCTCGTTTCTCTGACCTTAATCATTTGTATTATTATTTATAAGGCACTTAAAAACAGTTTATTTTGTTGTTATTCCTGATGTCCAGACCTTTTGTCATAGAGTTGAAATGAGATGTCGGCAAGTTCGAGAGATTCCTGGCATTTATGTACAAGTAAGAGAATCTTTGAGGGAACATATTGCAGCTGAGGGACAACATTTTAAGCGTGTTTTGTATTTTTTTTGTTGAATTCATTATTGTTAATTAGTAATTACTTTAGGTGTGTAAGCTTATAATACATTTATTATTGTTAATTAATTGGCACATAGTATTCTATTTCTAACGTCTAAGAATCTTTTTTAAATGCCCAGTTTTTAAAAATGAGTTAAAATATACCTGATAATGTTTGTGTTTTTTACATTTTTGTTCATGTTTTTACATTTTCTTGTGTACATAATGAAAATAATGGCATTTACAAAATGCGTAACTACAGAAAAATGACGAAAGAAAACCCAAGGGATTAATTTTGTTTAAAACAAAAAATCAAATTTGGAAAAATGATAAAAAATACCAGTGGCGTATCACATTAAAAAAAAATCCCACGGTAATATCCGTACTCACGCAGTGAGTAAACCACGACGTCTTTTTTTACTCTTACTAGAGTACTATCAAACTAAGCTGTGGCTAAAATTTAGCTTCATTATATTTTAGGGTTGGAAAGTTATTAAAATAAAACGATTTGCCAAATTTTTTAACACTCTGTAACTTAGAAACGAATATTCTTAGAGCAAAACTACATATGATTTTTTTATTCTTTAGTGAGAATTTCACTGTTTAATTTATGATATTTACAAAACATAATTTAAAATGGTTAAAAAATCAGAGACCTTAGTTTACTAGAAAATTGACTTCAGTTTTCCCCTCAGTTTCGTTTGATTCTAAAATCAGTTAGGTCTGTGTATGCCACTGGTATGCCCTCTTGGTTCTCTTCAAAAGATGCATACCTTTTCCCCAGGTTAAAATATTATAATGTAGTAGGTGTGTACAAAATATACACCTATAAATTACTGAATTATATGCTGATGAAAATTGAAGATAGGTACTAAAGTTTTAATTCACAATATTATCTTAGTTCTGATTTAAGTAATCCATCAAAATGATGATAGATTAAGTGGAGTGATTTTATTATGTTTATTTGTTATTTTAGTGTATGCTTTTAGTTTATAAAGAAAAATGTCTGAGGCAGCCATTAACCGAAGAAAATCTCAGTTATTTTTGACACAAATCTCACCTGTGCATAACACTTACGACGATCTTATTAAAAAAAAGTTAAAACCCGGTAAATTTCCCCAAACCAAAACTGGAATTATCAAAATGGTTGGAATGGTACGTATTGTTATGGTGATACGATTATTTTAAAACCTATTAAAATTACGTAGTGCGTACGAAATATATAAGCTATTAAAACTACAATATTTTACAAAACAAATTTTAAAATGGTAAATTAAACAACAAAAATGTAATTTACTAGAAACTTGACCCCAATTTTCCCCTTTATTCCATTTTTCCTGAAATTAATAAAATCTGTATATGCGCAGTTTAAAATAAATCATTGTAAGAAAATTTTTAAACCTGAAAAAAAAATAGTTTTAAATATTTGCTTTATAGGTGTAACTACTCGTAATGTAGTACAAGACAAAGACACAATTTTGCTATTAATACAGCTAGAAGTAATTTTAATTTATATATGTCTGCGGTCCCAGTTAACTAAAACAACAGTCAGTTAGGTATTGGGATCTAGACATAAATTTGCTGGTTAGATGTTAGATGTCTATAAGGCCAAAATTATATTTTTTATTTTTTAAATTATAATATTTAATATCCTCTTCTGAAGCACTAAAATTCCTAGAGCCTAAACCATTAGCTTTTTCTTTGTCTTTTGTCTTTACTAGTATGCTCATAAAGGTGCGGCTTCCGTAAAAAAAATAGAACTAAAATGATTGAAGGATTTTACCTGATAATGGACTATTTTGGCTGCGAGCCCGAGTGAACCACTTATCACATAATCTTTTACATAAATATTTAAGTGAAATTAACTTAGTAAAAGTACTTGATTTTTAACGATATCACACGCGAGTTAAGGGTTGTAACGGTCGAAGGTACTTTTTAAAAAGACCTTTATTAAAAATTACAGTATAATATACTTACAATAACGAGTAGGTACACAATATAAATTGGAACTAATTTAAATCTATTACAAGCATACTATTTATATATAATTTATTGCTAACGTTGCAGTTTTAGCTGGGTCAGCGGTTACTGCAATTCTGCTGATTGGATGGGTTCATGGAACTATAACTCGCGACTCCGGTGTGGCATAACAATGGACAATACCGTGATATCGGGGAAATCCCGGTCGCCGCGCCACCGCCATGTCTGCTTGCGCGTTTCGTACACCTTAAAAATTTGCCCAAAATATTTCGTACAAAAAATTAATTATTTAGTTTCCGACATCTCGTTTCGTACACCGAAATCTGAGGTAGGTTCCTGTCTCTGATGAATCATAAAATATGGTAAAATGAATTAAAATTAATTTTATAACTAAATATCAAAATATTTCTTGCTCACATGTAAGATATTATTTATTTGAATAATAGTGATATTAAAATATTCTGATAATAATATATGTTGTAACTATCTACCTGAACGGAAATGTTTACTGTTCATACTTTTAGTGATTTATCACGTCTGAAATATAATAAGGAAATATTAAAAGCCGCTGTAACTAACCAGAAGAAACCATGACCGACCAGAACTGAGGGCTTTTAAAATTGTCTAAATTATCCCTTCGTTTGATTAAGCCATGGCAGAATTTTGGCTTAAATGGAAAACTTTACTGTTCTTAATTTTAGTTATTTATTACGTCTGAAATATAATTGGGGAAAATAAAAAGCCGCTATAAATAACCAGAACTAACCGTGACCGATCAGAAGTAATGGCTTTTAAATTTGTCTAAATTATCCCTACGTAGAAGTTATTAACAAATATTTAATTATATTCCATATGGTATTTATTTGGTTGGTTTTCTGGGTCGTCACATTGGTCGGTGTACGAAACGAGAAGCATACAATGGATTAAATAATTCAGTGTACAAAACGCAAGTGCACGAAACCAAAAAATATATATTTGGTTTTGCGTCCAATAAAAAGAGAGTTACCGTTTATAAGACTAGATTTGCGTGAAATATATGAGAAATTAATATAACGATATAGGACAAATAAAAACTGTCCACTCAAGAGAGTTGTCCGCCTATTAGAGATGTCCGTAACAAGAAGTTCCACACACAATTTTGCTACTAAACATTGTGAGACACTGCAGTGCATTGCAAGGCGCTGCAACGCATTGCGAGACACTACAAGACATTGCAACATGTTGCGGGGCACTGCAGCATTGAAGCATAATTAGACACTGCGACTCACTGCGAAACACTGCGTGGTATTGCGAGACATTGCAAAGTACTGCAAGGCACTGCGAGACACTCTGCAGTGCCTTAAATAAAATTTGCACACATATTGCAGACAGTAAGAGACCCGTCGAACTTGATATGAATAGAACAATTATTTTTTTAGAAATTATTAATTTTGTTAAAAATAATTAAGTATGTTTTAAATTGTTAATTTTAGTCAGTTCAACTGGGTAGTGTAATCTCATGGACTGTGTTGGGACAGGAATGCAATAATTTGGGTATTTCGTACTCATTTTTTTCAAGCGTTTGTTTGGGTTTTCTAGGCCAACTTTTCCTTTTTTTGATATTTTCGTTTGGAAAGACTGTGAGGCATCCTGGATCATGGATATATGGGGTAAGTAAAGTGTTTTAAAATACTGGCATATTATTATAATTAAAACTTTTTTTTTTAATTTAACAATAACGACACATTTTTAACTGCACAACATTTAGAATTATACTTTAAAAATATAAAGTTTACCAAAATGTCCGCATCCCGGAAGCAGATTTTTGGCATATCTTTTGCTACAAAAAAATTTATTTGGGTTAATTTAAGATTAAAAAAATTACTATTTAAACAAACATGTTATGCCAATAAGATTGTTATAATTTTGTTGTTATACTTGAATTTTTTCGGATATGCACTAATATGCAGTTATGTCAAAAAGCCAAAAAAAAACGTATTTCTTAAAACTCTGTTTTGGCTGTTAACAATTGTCATACCAAAGGTGCGTTCGATTTGTATATTCAATTTGCGCATTTGTTCACACCGTAAGAACTTTTCGCTCGGAACCCGTTGAAGATGGATCTGACAAATGCTTTTATAAATGTTTCATTTATAAAACTATAAAGGCTCTATTTTCCATATTTTTAAGAAAAACTAAAAGTTTTTTTAACAATATAAAATCTGATTTATTATAAAAAAAGTGTACAAAAAATGCTTTCTTAACAATACTTTAAAACGCAAACAGCTTATCATTCTAAATTTATTGGCGTTTTTTGAGCTAGAGAAACAACAAGAAGCTGCTGGAATTGCCTTGAACCTTCAAAATTTGGTGGAAAGGACCGCTGCCCCAATGAAAGTAAGTAAAGGAGCGATATTTAATTTAAAAAAAAAATGAACTAAAATGGGACCAAAACTTTAAAGAAGTATCATCAACAAGGGCAAAAGGATATTCCAAAAGATGTCGATTACAATACAATGCAATATAAACCAATGGTAACAATAGGAAACTTAATGTGTGGCAAAGTGATTAACCTAAATTTAAATAAATAAATAAACAATTATTAAATAAAATATTACATGATATAAATCAAAGGTCGTCAAGGTCAGATAACAGATCGTCGCTCTCATCTTCGTCATCCGAATCAGTCACTATGACGGGGTTTATATCTGAAGTATCGCATATTCTGATTACTTCCAAAGCTTCTAGGATCTCTTTTCGGGCGTGCCGAATGTAGTTCTGCTAATGCTCAGCGGTTATTTTGCCAAGTACCTTTTCCCACGTTGCCAACACTTCAGAAGAGGTTTCTTTTAAGGCAGAGATATATTGGTCATATTTTCTTTTGCACTCTAACCAAACCATTTCGATTGGATTATATTGACAATGGTACGGTGGGAGGCGAAGAACTTTATGACCAAAAGGTTTCACATAATCGTCAAGGAAATATTTCTTTTCTAAACTTCGATTTTTTCTAACAAATCCCAGAGTTGGTCTTTCATAGCTGACTCAGGAAAAGCAATATTTTCTTCGGAAAGCCACAGAATTAATCTTTTTTTGGTCGAAGATTTGCGGGGTATGTCTTCTACCAGCCCGGAGTGGTAGCTAGCGTTGTCCATGATAATTAATGATTTGCATGGCAAATTTGGAACAAGTTGATATTTAAACCATTTTTCAAAATTTTGGCCATTCATGCTATCATGGTAGTCGCCACTCTTTGTACCACTTTTAAAGACTAAACTAGCTCCCTTGATAAATCCGTTTTCATTGCCGGCGTGGACGACGATATATCTATAACCTAAAAAATTAACGGTTTTAACATCGGCGAAAAAGGAAACAAAAATGTTTTTATAGTATTTATTTAGATGTCTAGTATAATTAGAAACATATATTCACTTCATCCCATCAGGAATCCAAATCCCAGGGCAATTTTCAAATCCAACCCTAGCACATTAATCAAAACGGAAAAAATTTTAGGACGCAAGTGTAAAGGTATTGGTAATTAATCCCCTACCAATGGTTTCTTTTTGAATAAAAGCAACTTTTACTCACCTTCACTGCTTTTTGAAGAGCTTGTGGCTTTGGTATTATCCTGCCAGGAATTTCTAAAAGATCCTTTACTGAATATCCATGTTTAATCAAGAAATAATGGAGTAAGACCGTTTTGAAGTAGATTCATATTTTTTGTGTATTCTCTCAAAAATTTAATTCTTTTATTAAAAACATCTGGTAAATTCATGAGGTACTTTCGGTTGTTACTTTTCTTCCACTGAAAGCCAATTTCTTTTACCCATTCTCGCAAATAACTAATGGAGAAGTTAAAATGACTGCTCATTTCATCATTTAATTTTTGATGGAGAGATTTTATGGTAATAATAGTAATATGCTCTTTAAGTGCATACATGCGATAAATGGAATCCCGGATCTGGCTTTTTAAGTAGTCAGTAATTTTGATATGCTCTTTATTTCTTGTTGATGATACTTCTTTAAAACTTTTGTCCGATTTTGATCCATATTTTTTTTAAATTAAATATTGCTCTTGCAATTACTTTCGTTGCGGCAGCTGTCCTTTTCACCACATTTTGAAAGTTCAAGGCAATTCCTGCAGCTTCTTGTTGCTTCTCTAGCTCAAAAAAAGCCAATAAATTTAGAATAATGAGCTGGCGCTTTGCTCGTTTAGTCGCATATTTCCTATTTTTTTCGGCATTTTTCCTTTTGACGCACGCAGATAATTTTTTTTTGACAATGCGAAATTTTAAACTTGGGAATTTGTCATTAATGTGACAAGTAACAGTTGAAATAAGAAAGCATATGACTTTTTTTGGTAAATTTATTGTTTCTCTCTGCAAAAGTGTATCAGTCAAGAATGCAAAAAAATGTCGGAACTGCATATTCGAAAAAATTCAACTATACCAAATATGCCTTTATATGGAATAGAAATACTCTCTCTTTACTAGGACTATATTATTTTGCTGGTACTGCATTTTAATATTATTAAAAAAATTAGTTAATTGGCCTAAAAAGTATATTGTGTCAGGTTAAACACCTTAATTATAAAATAAGAGCATTTTTAAGCAACTGCTGTTACAAAGAACAGATAATAATTGTTTAATAGTCTTCTTTTACATAATTATAAAGCATTTGAAACGTTACATCGCAAATCTTATGAAAGTTGGTGACCCGTAAAAATTTTACAAAATTTTAGTATATTGTTACCCAGGTCAAGACTAACATTTTTATATTGGCACAACCTAATAGTTATGCTGGGTGAGCCAATAATTAAACTTAAAAATACGCTTAGACTGTACCTGTTAGTGAATTGGTAGTTTGTAATCAGTGAAAAAAATATACATAATAAATTATTATTATTCAATAAATAAATAAATAAGTTTAATGCAATATTGAGACGTAAAGTGGATACTTGTTTCAAGATATGAAGTTAAAAAAAAACTTTGATTTTATATATTTATGAAAAATAGGTAATTTTTTAGAATCGCGGCCCAACTGGCCATAAAAATTGAAAAATAGAGATATTGACAGGTTTTTTTTGTTTTATTTTAGGGTGGATTTACAAATCTTTTAAGAAAAATCCAAAAACAAATTTTCGAAGGTAATTTTTGTTTTGTAAATAAGAAATGGGTATTTTTCAAGTTTTTCGTCAATAAAATGCATCCATTTAAGTTTTGGTTAGCAAGTTCTAGTGATTTGTTTTATGTGCAAAGACAACGAAAAAGAATCAAAAATATCAATTTTTGAATTTTTCAAGTACCTATTAAAAAAAAAAATAAGTTGAAAAATTGACATTTTTAATTTTTTTTAAATTATTTTATTTTTGATGAACTTTAAGAATAAAAATATTAGACCTTAAAAAAATCATGTTGATTTTACATCTCAAAAAAGTGGGGCCGCGATTTTAAACAATTACCGAAAAATATCACATAAATCAAACTAACCTCATTTTCACTATATTCCCCCTTCTTTTTGCACACAATTTATCATTTTTTACACTAAAATGGCACACAATATTTCATAAACACCTTATAAAAATTTGTTTTTATTTTTTTTTTTATTTTTCCATTAAATTGCGAAGTTTTAATGTCAAAGGCAGCGGCCATATTTGCTGATAAAATCCCTAGTGTATATGTTACGGTTAATATAATAAATTGGTTATTGTGTACATTCACCGGTGAATGTGAAAAATTAAAAAAAAAACAACGCAAACTAACAACTTTGGTGCGTTCTGGTTAAAACTAATCATTTTGGTTAGTTGTGGTTAGTTTTCGTTCAGTTTTTTTTTAATTTTTTACAGTCACCAGCGAACGTACATAATAACCACTTTATTACATTAACCGCAACAAATACATGCTTGCGACGTTTGAAAGTGAAGGTTTGCAATTAAATGGAAAAAAGGTGTAAAAAAAACAAGGTTTTTAATGGTGTTTATAAAATATTGTATGCCAATTTGGTGTATAAATCAAGAATTCTGGGCAAAAAAGGAGAAAAATGTAAATAGGGTTAGTTTGATTTTTAACTTTGATGATAAATATCCCGAAAACCAGGCGTTGCCGAAAAAAAATATTTTCAGATTCGTGATCAGCACCCCAAAAAAACCCATTTACCAAATTTGGTCAAAATCGGAGTGGTGGCAACTTTCGAGACAATTACCATTATTTAAATACCATGATTCAAAATTAAAATATTTTATAATCTCCGTAAATTGACAGAAGTTTTCTAATTATTTATTTTTTTTCAATTTAAGTTAAAGAAATATAATTGGCGTAGAAAGAATGGGTGCTAGTCAGTGTTATCTTTATTGCAAAATACGTGTACTAAGAGGAAGTACATTACTCTCCTGAAATATTAAGAAATTCAGTTTTTGATCTAGCTGAGAGAAATGCTAAAGAGCTAGTTATTATGTAATTATATAGCTTAGTAATCTAAACCTTGATTATTAAATACCAATAGCCTAATATTTATTTTATTTTTTTTACATTATGTGATAGATATAAAATTATAGCTGTATATCTTAAAGCACCTTGGGGCCAGGATTAAAAAATAATGGTTCTAGCTCAAACATCAAATTAAAAAACAATGCCACCTTATGTTTCAAATTTTTCCTAAACTTTTGTAATGCAGGTACAGTGCAAGCGTATTTTCAAGTTCAATTATTGGCTCACCCTGTATAGCTAACAGTTTTAAGCCATTACAAAAAATGTTTGTATTGACCTAAGTGACTACATATTAATAATGTGTACAATTTTCATTCGTCACAAAGTTCCATAAGATTTGCGCCACGCTCTTCTAGAGCAAAAATAAAGCCCAAAGTTTATACTTCCAAGCTGATTTTATATTATGCACCAGAATCTATATTTGTTTAAAAAAACTAACAAAGCAGGTCTGCTACGAATTAGGAGAAAAATTGGTGCAGTTAAGATCTTACTTAAAGGAATTATTTAATCATTTCAGGATATTATATTTAACTTGAGTGTCTCGTTGGTATCTATCGTTACCTCAGTACTATCCATGAAGATCTGTACACAGCAAACTGATGTAGACAAACTATCCGAGGTAAGTTAGTAAGACAACGAAGAAAGGATATCAGTATTTCTTAGTGATTTTATTTTAAAAAAGTATTGTTTTCATCGGTCTAAACATGTGATTACTTTTAGATACTTGGTATTTCTGGAGCTGGAATAAGCCTTGCTAGCTGCGCAGCTATTTTCTTGATGTACCGATTTATTGAAGATCCTAATGATGAAGTAAGTTCTCCCCAAAGACCAGCTGTTAGGGATCCAAGAAAGTCTATCTTTGCATAGTACGGGCTTATATTTTTTACATATTTTCTAGTTTTCCCGCTGCCTTCTTTGACCTGTTAGGTGGACACTAATTTATTGATGAAGTTTGTGGTATAATGTTAGATCATAAATACAGCGTATTTAAAAGAATGTTGTAGACAGGATCAAAAAGTCATATTTTAATTTGTTTATTAGTTGTATACGCCTAATAAATCTATTTTTAGTATAAAAAAAAATTTGAATTCTTCTAACTGTATAGCCAAAGAGTGATTTGTTAAATAAAAATTATTATTAAATATTCGTTTTTTTGCTCCTATAAATCTAAAGCTGCCTCCTGATGATCGTAAAAACGTGGAGTAACTGTCAAATTTCTAAACTCTGATTGGTTTGATGGTTACGCTACGCTTTTACGCTCTTTTACCCTAACTTTACAAAAAGGTTCGTTTTCTATAAAAACATATGTTTTGTTTAAGTAAGATTCCAAAAACCATAAAATATCGAATAAAATACAACTAATTTAATAATATTATAACAGACTATGAATCTGGGATGAAAAAGCCCGGATTTCATTAATAATGTGTTAAATTACGTGGAATTTTGTTTATACAAACAAATATGTTAAAATACGCGGTATGATTATTTCGAATACTTGCCATAATAAGTATTAATTTAATACCGCTGGTCGCATTTGGGAAATACCAAGAAAGTTTAAAGGTGTATGGAAGTCCAATGCTATGGCTCATTCGATCAAAAAATGTCCACCCAGTATGAAAATAACTGTCACAGTTGGCCCCGCCGACTCTGCGCAATAACAAAATTCCTCGAAATAATTTCATGTGTTCCCTACTTATACACTGATAAATCAGTGTGTAGTTAGGCAACACATTATACTTTTATGAGAGCCGTAGTACCATTTTTGATCTTAGGTTGTCTAAGGTTTTTGGTGCAAGGGC
>JAHBCN010000933.1:75000-140403 GCA_019359885.1 Listronotus oregonensis
TAATTACTCTTGATGTACATCTCCCATTTCAAAGAAAAAGAGAAAAAAGTTTTAGGGTATGTGATTCTATGGGTTTCTGGGGTCAAAAATTCGGTGAAGGGATGTTTTTTTTGTAAAACGGTACCTATACACCTTAATACTTACCTTTACTATAAATGTATATCCTTTCATTTTAACTGTAAAAAAAACAGTACAATGTACTTTAATTTTTTTATTACATAAACATATTATTTAGCATTTCCTATATTGGTAACAACAACAAAATTTCTTAGTAAGAATATATTAATATACAATCTACAGCATGCTTTAATAAAAAGAGGGTTCCCCATTAAATTAATTAAATTTGAAAGTAGGTTTATAATTTGGAAAAAAATCTCAGTAGATATTTTGGAAAGAATAGAGTGGAAGAACTTGATAATCAAGGTGGCTCGAAACATCACTAAAATAAACAATTTTAGTTTTATAAAGGCTAAATGCCAAGGTTAGAGCTTGAATGTTCAAGGTGAGATAGAAAATAGTGACTTTTAAAAAAAATAGGCAAACAGTTTATCAAAATGACAAAATCTGAAAGTTACATCGACTTGTTACCGTGACTATAAATTGATTATATGAGTGATATAATTTTTAGTTTTCTTATCTTTTGACTGGTACTTTAGATCACGATTGGTATATTTGATCGTATAAAATATTTTAAGCCTAATAAATTATTTTATAATGTACATTTTTGGAAAATCATTGCAGGCATGGGTAAATTTTATTCATTTCATTTCATCTAAGAGTTTATGTGAAACTTCCCGTTTTATACAAATATCTTTAAACTTAGTTTTAAAAGCATGTTCCAAATTATAAACATATTTAATAAACAAATCGGGAGGGTGCTGCAACGCTCCATGAATGTTTTTTGTAGTGTCGTAAGCTTTATAATACAGTGTGTATCAGCCAAATGGAATAAATTCAATAATAAATAAACGGGGGCGTGTTCGAAAAAACTCGGACACTTGTATCGGTATTTTTGGTTGCGCTTTTTTTTCTGTAAATACTTTTTATACATGTAATAGTCGCCAACACTAACTTCCCTAATTTAAATGCAACGCCCTGTATATTAGTCAATTTTTGGATTCTTCATGTACAATGTCTTATACCTATTTTTAACTATTTTGGAAATATTAGGTGCTTTTAGATGTATTGTGCTTGCATGCTTGCCACTTTCTTGAAAGTTACTTTTTGTGCATATACCTACTAGAGGCAGCCTTGGGAACAAGCGTGCGAGAGAGAAGCAAGAATAGGTGTATAACCTCTCTCCCTCTCTTTCTTTCTCTCTCTTAATTTGTCGGCGGTGTATACACCCCTTCCGCCAATTCATCAGCACAAGGCGCGAGAGAAATGTTATACAGCTATTCTTCTTACTCTCTCGCACGCTTGTCCGCACAGCCGAGCGGCACGGCAGTTACAATACGGGCCGAAGGAATGATGTTTTTAAAAAACAATTTTTCTTGAGAAAAACACTTTTTATTTTTCACTAAACTCGAAAATTGTAACAAATTTATTTTTTTTGAGAGGAACGAGAACGAATACTAAAGTTACAACAGTTTAAGCTTAACTAACAGAAGTCATCCTAAAAATATATTTTCTAGCTATATTTATAACCTTTCTTATGTCTATTTCTAGGAGTGATAATTAATGCTTATAAGGTATTTATAAAGGATGTAACTCGGCTGCCTCTAGTAGTTATATGCACAAAAAGTAACCCTCACGAAAGTGGCAAAGATGTAAAGGCAATAGATGGAATAAACCTGAAAACGCTTAATATTTACTAAACAGTTGAAGATAGGTATGGGACATTGTACATAAAATATGTCTAGAATGCTTTGAAAAAACCAAAAATTGAATAATATACAGGGTGTTGCATTTAAATTAAGAAAGTTGATACTGACCACCGTCACATGACACACCCTGTATTAACAGTTTAAGTTAAAAAAAATGCGCAATTAAAAATACCAATCGATATGTCCGAGCATTTTTTCGAATAAGCCCTATTTATTTAATATTGAATTTTTTCCATTTGGCTGATCCACACTGTACATTAAAATTAACATTCAAAGATTCATTGTGATATATAATTTTTACAAGTATCACAATTACTATGCACATTTAGTACTTTGTTTTTTAAAGATATCCACAAAACTGGAAAGAAACGAATGAAACAACACATAAACTCCGGCAGCGGTTTGCAGTTAAACAGAATTTGCCCCTCCTAAAAATTTTGGGACTTCGAATATTGTCGCTTCTTATTGAGGGTTTGAATTACTATTTGCCAGCTCGTGGGGTAGACGGCGGTAATTGCAGGATCACATTCCTTCCTTGGCGCATGCGTTGGATTCTTGGACTATACTTTTTTATTCCGTGTGTCTATAACCCCACTCTTGATTGTTTCGTTCCGTTTGTTATTATTTTTTGCAAGTTTGTTTATCAAAGTTTTTCTGGATCAGTTCTGCATCAGAAAAACAAAATATGCATATTAATGATGAAATAAAATCAGTTTCATTGCAAATTATAGAAAATATTCAACACAAGCCACAATCAGCTGAAAATCTACAATATGTTTTAAAAACATTAAAATGTGCAGAATTATTAACTTCCCAGAATTGCAGTAGTACAAGTGTAAATGAATTAATTGAACAATTCAATGAACCTAGCAACAAAAAAATTGAGAAGCAATCATCTTTCTCAACTAAAAAAAAATCAAAAAAGAAAATTTATTACAAAAAGCCCAGCACAAAGGAGGGTAAAATTATAAAAGAATATTTAACTTCATCAGAAGTTATTACTAGTGATCCACAAAATGACCATTTATATAGCAAACATGTTTAACCATACATAACATTACTTTTATATGCATATTGTATAGTAGGTACCATTTTTTTTTTAATTACCAGGTTGT
This sequence comes from Listronotus oregonensis, assembly GCA_019359885.1. Classification (NCBI taxonomy): domain Eukaryota; kingdom Metazoa; phylum Arthropoda; class Insecta; order Coleoptera; family Curculionidae; genus Listronotus; species Listronotus oregonensis. The sequence goes on from JAHBCN010000933.1 coordinate 77,942, forward strand.
TAACGTTTTTATTTTGTTTTATTTGCCATGAAATTCGTCTAATGTTTACGTTTTCCTATGTACATATATTAACACTATCTAGATTTATAATAAAATATACTTTGTCATTATTGTGTTTTGATTTATTTATTTTTTATTTAATTTTGTAAAGACATATTAAAGTTATTAGACTTACGACCATTTGCATAAAATTTAACACTTGCATAATTACTGTTGAAATAATTTAGTTAGCATTGAAAACTACTGTAATTAAGAAATCGTTAAGTTTTCTACAACCCAACGTATATCTTTTGTGATAAAATCTTCCAGTTTTATAATACATTTAGCCCATACGGCATGTATACCTTGATTAGTTTAAGATTTTTGAAGATACAACAGGATACAATATGTATTTTATGAATCAAAACTACAATTATACATGAGAAGCTAACATTCAAAACGTGATTTGTCACAAAATATTGAAAAATATTCGATTTCTACTTTTTAAATCACATCTTTTTGTCTACTAATATATATGTAAAACATTATTTTCCAGCAAATAAATTACATAAAGAATGTTTTTGCAATCAAAATGTGATCTGTCCATCAATATGTATCAATCAAAACATAATTTGTCCCTGGATTTCATTCAAAACGTGTTATGTCCATATTTTAAATAATTATTAAAAATAATAAAACGACATTTTTTTACCAGATTATGGCCTATTAAAAGCTTATTAGCCATAAATAGCATTACTTATGATGAAAATAGTTTTTCTCATTTTACTCATTTTGATATTTATGTGACAAATCACGTTTTAAATCTTAGCTCCTCATATACGTATCGCTAAAAGGTTTTGAATATCCCGCCAGTCAAATAAACGAGCGCGAGCTGATGGATCCAACGCATGCGCCTAGGCTGACGTCTCTCCTTGATCCCCGTTGATACGGTACCGCCAACCAATCTTCCCGGAAAATGTTTTGTAGCTTTGGCCCGGTTGTACAATGGACGTTAATCTCGTGACTTCACTGATCGGAGGTCAAACAGAAACTGTGGCAGAGACAAACACTGTGGTGATAAAAAAAATTACAATCACCTAAAGTAAGGTTAAGTTCCTTTACCAGCTGAAGATGTGATTACCTTTTTACAGCAGATCAAGAGCATCAAGCTCCGGGGCGTTCCGCACAAACATTCTTAGGTCTGTTTGTTATCCAGAAATAGAGTACTCTATTTTACACTTTTTTGTCAATAACCGGTTTGTAATTGTCAGTGCAATTTAGGACTAGGTGTTTGGTATGAAGTCTGGTGTAAAGTAGTTTTCACTTTATTACGCTAACTCTTAAAATAGTTAAGTTAGATGCATTTTTACCACAAGACTTAAAATTGTTTGTTTATAAACATAACTATAAAGCCATTTTTAATTTCTGAAATAAGTCTAAAACGCGTGTGGTAAAAATCAAATACGGAACTTATTTACACTTAGTTCTACTTTTTAGTCCTACACTTACCTACTCTATCCTATTCTAAACTTGATAACAAACATATTACCACAGCTCAAGGGTAGTAACCTTAACAAGGAGTGCTCGATTTTTACTATTTGTCCGCCGATATAGGTTATGTTTGGACGTCACCAGTTTGCCCATTTTGCCCAGAAGGTAGATTTATTTTATTAATATTTGTTAAATATTCAACTTTTAAAAACTATTTTAGATATGCACTTACTATTAGAACTGTAATGTACAACATTTTAAAAAATTAAGACTTTATACTACTTGTAAACAAAACAAACAGGCAAACGGATTACGTCACAAATACCGAATTGACATTTAAATTGGTGTATATGGGCTTAAATGGGATCGAGCACTCCTTGTTAAGTTTATTACCCTTGACCACAGCTTACTTTCATCGCCACAAGAGACGATTTCGCCACGTTTTGGTAGGTACTTTGGTTGGTCAGAAATAGTGATGGGATAATTCGAATCAAAAATAATCGATAATCCGATTATTGAAATAACCGCTATCATGCGATTATTCAGATTTAATTTTGGTAATTTTCTCGAAAGTTGCCTCCTCTCCGATTTTGACCAAATTTGGTATACGGGGGTTTTTTGGGGCGCTGATTACGAATCTGCAAAAAATTTTTCGGCAACGTTTCGTTTTCGAGATATTCATCATCAAAGTTGAAAACCAAACTAACCTTATTTACACTATTTCTCCTTCTTTTTGCACAGAATTCTTGATTTTTACACCAAATTGGTACACAATATTTCACAAACACCTTTTAAAAACTTGTTTTTATATTAATTTTACATTTTTTCCCATTTAATTGCAAACCTCCACTTTCACACGCCGCAACGTGTAGGCAACCATGTATACACTAGCCTTTTTGTAAACAAATGTGGTTGCTGCCTTTGAACTTGAAAGTTCGCAATTTAATGGAAAAAAGGTGTAAAATAAATAAAAATACAAGGTTTTAAAAGGTGTTTATAAAATATTGTGTGCTACTTTAGTGTAACAATCAAGAATTCTGTACAAAAGAAGGGGAATATAGTGAAAATTAGGTTAGTTTGATTTTTAACTTTGATGATGAATATCTCGTAAACGAAACGTTGCCGAAAATTTTTTTGCAGATTCGTAATCAGGCCCCAAAACCCCCGTATACCAAATTTGGTCAAAATCGGAGAGGAGGCAACTTTCGAGACAATTACCTTAATTTTTTTTTGATTTAAATTTTATTTTTCGTAATTCAAATTAAATCTGAATAATCGCATGATAGCGGTTTTTTCAATAATCGGATTATCGATTATTTTTAATTCGAATTATCCCATCACTATTTCTGACCAACCAAAGTACCTACCAAAACGTGGCGAAATCGTCTAAGGATACCTGCACAGCCCTACTTCACTACAAGCCGTGAACAATCACTTGGCAACGCCGCAACCGGCAAGAGATTCAGATCGGTTTCCCTCGAGCGCGATGAGCGTAATCCGGGTATCGAGGCGCGTATTTTTAAATTCATTTAAGGCTCAATTCAAAGATCGCGTAAATAGTATTGATATTTCCATTAAAATAATTAAATCAGTATAATAATTGAAAAAATAAATATATTTATATAATATTTAAACTCTAAAACAAATTAATTTATGTGCATAGGTCAAGGCATAAGAACATGATGCTGTTGTAAAGGAAACAAGTGTAATTTAACATTTAGTTAGTAATTGTACTTAGTTTTAGTTTTGTTTATTTATTTATTAAATGTGTCTAGTTTCCTTTTTTTTGTTTTTTGACTCAGCCTTTTCCGATTTTTCTGTGGCATTTTTGTTATTTCTTTTTTTAACATAATTATTTAAAAGAATGTTTGAAAATATAGAGCACATCATAATGAACATATTTTTGTTCTTGTTACCACAAATACATTGCGAGCATAAATCATTAAAGCCTTCATGTTGTCTAGTGCTTAAATTAGTTAGATCACACAGGATAGCTTTTTGATTTTCCATTTTTAGGAAGTCACTCTCAGTATCAGGGTCATTAATAATTTTCTCAAAAATCGCGCACATATGGAACAGAACGTCTTTAACAATTTCTGTAGGAACCTTTAAACCGCCACGTTGTAGACAATCAAAGTATTCGTCGTCAATTAGGTTTCCCTTACTTTCAACAAGAAAAGAAACACAGATGTTACAATTATTATATTTTTTTACAATTTTGTGGGCAGCATAACCGGCTGTATAAATTTGTACCGATTTGTCAATTTCATATTCATTTAGGTATTCAGTTTCAAGTAAAAACAAAAATTTTTCAGTGTAATTATTTTGAGGTATTGTCCAATCAAGATCATTTTCCTGGATACAGCTGTCTCCCTGTTTTTTAATCTCAGCTAAAGAGAAATTACCATCAGCAGCGCTTCTAAATATATGTTTGAGTCTAATTTTTTCTCAGCATTTAAAATATCATCAAAGCTAACATTGTAATTACAACCTCCGAGAAGTCTGTATTTACCAAATCTTTTTCTAACTTTTCAGTAGTAAATTTACCTGGTAAAATATACGACAAATCAAATTTTGAAAATGAATAGTCAATTATTTCTAGTAAAACAGAGGTACTATGGCAAAGTGCAGAATAGGTGTCGTTTGTAAGGCGACCATTATTGTTTTCAAGTTTATGCCAAGCTTTCAGCAGGACTTTTTCGGGAAACAGGGACTGTTTTTGAAAAGTAATGTGGTAAATTTGGAAAAATACTAGGCACTGCATTTAACTTTAGTCTAGTTTTGGTAGGTACCTTTTGCATTGACCCATCTGGCAAGCGATAATCATCCTCTCTAATAATGTCACTTTCTACAAAATGCTTAGCGCAAACCACAGAATATTTTGAGGGTGACCATGACTGTCTAGGAATATTCCTAAGCCAATGGGCTTTAAGGTTTTCGTCCTTTGGAAAGGTGAAAACAGATACAGCTGGTTCTCCTGCATCAAGAGAAGTTTTATAATTGGATTTGCACCCAGACACACAACAAGGACTTGGCATGGTAAATTAATTAAATTGAGAAAATACCGAGATTACCAGGAAAATAATAATAATAACAGTAACTAAATAGTATCTAATAAGCAGGCACCAAGTACCTATGCAACGCAATAACAAAAATCAAAACGAACGACAAAATTCCAAAATGTATACCTACGTACTTACGGTAATTTCCAATGCTAATATTTGTTACGGTTTTTAAAAAATAACTAAAAAATACCTTCAAAATTAAAGCCAAACACGAATCATTAAAACACACTTTCAATTTTAATTATTTTTAAAAAGCACCACCACAAAATGTCAAGTTCATTTGCCGCCATTTACTTTAAGTACTTTATAACACCGGCACTTTTCACCCGCAGATATTCTTGTTTTTACGCAATGTCTGCGGAAAAAAACTGTCCCGGTCACTCACAAATTTCACACAGTAAGACCTTTTACAGGTTTAGTCTTTATCTTAACAATATTTTCTTTCAAAAAAGTTGATTTATTCACAATAAAACAACAGAGCAACAGGTCATTCAACGTAAATCATATTATGACTAAACAAACAGCAAACGTGTGTCGCTAGATCTGAAGGCATAGTTGCCAGATTTCCTTGTTCACGGCTTGTTAGTGAAGTAGGGCTGTGGATATACCTGGGTTTGCACATTGGGAACCACGGAGCAGAGTTAGCTGGCAACACTGACTAGAAATGTCAATCAAATTACTATAACCTATATTTTGTAGCAGGAACCGCAGGAACATAATTCATAATTCATGCGTTTGTATTATTCCGTGTTTGGACCTATTTATTGAAATTGGGTTTTTATTTAACAAAAATAATATGACAACAATAGTAGGAAATAGAAATAATCCAGCTACTCTTAAATTAGTTGTCGCAAATAATTATGCAAAGGCTAACTGTAAAGTTAACCTCCAAGAATTGGATGGTATGTATATTTTTATAAATATTAAAATATATTATTTTTTAAAACTTTCATAAGGCTTACCCAGATTTACCGTTCTTTTATTTATAAAGCTTATTTATCTTGTTAGAAGTAACCAGATATTTGCCATATTTGGCAGTAGAATCAGAGGATAGCCTTTTCATTCCAAATGCTGCAATATGGTACCTTTTACCACCAGCGGCAGATGTCTCCCATCAGGTTGCAGAATTATTAGAATTTGAATCATCGATTTTATCTACATCTTTAGCCTTTATACTTGGAAATAATATAAAATCTGACAAAATAAGAAGTTCAGCAATATCATGTCTGGAAAAGTTTAATACAGAATTACATAAAAAGTCTGTTCTCATTGGGGTAAGTATAGTTATGTTAAAATGTAACCTTTATTTAGTTTAAACTAAAAATGTGTGTAATGGTATTACGTACTGCTAAAGTTAAGAAAATAAAAAAAAAACTTTAAATAAATTAATAAAATAGTTACTACTTTTTGTTCATTGAAAATATAAATATTAAAATAAATAAACCTAACCATACAAATATTGAATCAAAAGACAAATACAAGAGCAATGCAACTAATCATTTAAGGTGACTTAAGTTTTGCTGTTTACATTTAACTAATGGCCTGTGCTCTTGTGTTTTTGTTTTTTTTTTTAAGTAAGCTCATTTGGTTTCTGTAGCTTCAAAACAAAATTATTACTACACAAATATACAGGCACCAAACATATATTTTTTTAAATACTTACACTTTATGATCTAGATCATCGGTTCTTAACCTTTTTGGCTGGTGACCCAAAATATAAGTATATTTGAAGTTCCCAACCCTGACATTTTATTTATTTTCCAGTAATAATAAAATATTAGGACTAAATGTCTGTGGTTCGCTCAAATTGATGTCATTACAAAATATTAAAAAAAAACATTATTAATATTTTCTTTATCAAATCTTTGTTAAACAAGCAAGTATCAGCATAATTTAGCATTCATAGTAGAAAAGTGGTAGTATTTAAACAACAAAGTAAAACATGAAAAAACATAACCTATAGCCTCATCATAATACTTAAGGGTTATCATCACTTATTGTATTAGTGACTACCCTGTTGCTGTACTTTTGTGCAAAGTGCAGACCGCAATTCATGCTGAGGATCCAGTCTATTTCTGTACATTGTTTTTTAAAACAGCAAAGCACGAAAATCCTGCTTCATACAAATAAGTAGTTGAAAATTGTAGCAGAGCCTTTTTAGCTTCATTGCTGAAAATTGACTTTCCAGATAATTCTGCCCCAAATTTTGTGAGACTCATTGTGGCAAATCTTTCTTTTAAAACTCTATAACCCTGCAATTCAAGCATTCTACCACCACGCATGGTAGATGCGTTTCGATTCGAGTCAAGAATGACATTGATTAAGGCGCTAACAATGTTTTTTAAAAATTCCTGCGAGCCATCCCAATACCGCCCATGGCCCAGATTTGGGTCGCGACCTGAGGTTAAGAAATGCTGATCTGGATACTTGTGCACAAAAAAATAAAAAAACAACTCCTAAGGCTAGAATACTTGCCTAACTTCATATATTGTATTATGCAGTATATATTTAAATATTAGGAGAGTAAAGAGTTGTTAATTTGCTCTAAGCTACATGATTTATGATGTTCCATGCTGTTTATATATTTTTTAGGACTCTATAACTATAGCTGATATTGCAGTTTTTAGTACAATATATCCACTGTATAAGTCAGAGAAGCTTTCAAAGGAATATCTTACAAACTTTTCGAATATAAATGCATGGATACAAAATTTGGAAAATAAACCAGAATTTAAGGTAGAAATATTTTTCAATTGATTATGCCTAATATTATTTAACCAGTAGTATAAAAAATATATATCTATATTAGTGTAGCCAATTATTTCATTTCTTTCAAACTCTTTCAAAATTTCTCAACAAATAAAGTAAGCTAGATTTTTTCCTCATTTTTTTGTTTTCATCACTATGATGTAATTACAATAATAATTAATAAGAGATATTCCTTATTAAAAAAAAAACACATTCAAAAAAATTTGTTTTGAATACTCTCTAATTTATGTATTTGCACTTTGTAAATAGGGTACCAAATAGAGCATGCATACTCCAATGTAGGACGCACAATGGAGCAATATAAGAGTCTAAATGCATTGTATAAAAGATCCATACCAAATTTAGAAATAAAACACAAAATTCTGTTGGCCTGTTGCTGAACACTTATAAGAATAACATAGAAAGTAAAAGTTATTGATATTGTTATGGTTTAAAAATCTTCGAAACATGAACATTAAAACTTCTAGTGGTTGGGTCTACCAAATCACTAGTACAATTATCATTAATATTCCAACCAGCATTTTTATATTTGGTTAAATCATTACCATTCTAATTCTAGGATGCAATTGCTATTGTGTTTGATCAAAAAGTTAACATTGGTCAATTGTCTTATCAAACTCTAATGCAAGGCACAAAGTATTTAATTCCCCAAATTCAAGGTGGACATACTCAACTTAATAAGCCAGTATCTCAGGAGAAAGAATCCCCTAAACATGAGGTGGAAACGGTTACTGCAGAAGAACTAAAAGCTGCTGAAAATGCTTGGAAAAAGGGTATTAACAAGTTTGCAAAGTTAAAGACTCCTGATAAGATTGTGTAAGTTTCACACATTTAAATTTAGATTTTTATTTATGTTTATCAGCAATTTCACGGGCCAGGTGAAATTATTCTTTAATAAACAAGTACTTTAGCAAACTTTTTTTATAAATTAAGATTATTTAAATTTAGACAATTAGTAGTTAGTAAGACAGACAGAACAAAAGAAAATTACCGTTTTGATTCCAAGTGACAGCGATGCCAATTACAATACACGAAATGTCGCCTCGGAAAACATTTATTTCCAGCGACTAAGAGAAGGATTTGTAGAAAATTTTTATCATAACTCAATGATGTTATAATTTATGAATTCATTAAGTAATTTATTTAATTTGCTGTATTGTATCCGCAGTTAGTTTGTTGTGAAACATATTTTAAATAATATTACTAAGTAAATTAAATTGTTTTTAAATATTTTAAAATATATTAGAGTATTACTCTACAACTGTTTCGTCTTGTTAGGGCTTTGCCAAGATTACTAAATATACTAAAATTAAAAAGGTCCGAAACAAAACCTACAGTTGTTCCTACCTAAAAAATTCCATGAATTTTATTGTGGCATATTACAAAAGAATGCAGATGTGGAGATATATTTATTTATAAATGGCCTGTCTAAATTTATTTGTTCATTAGTGGAGAGACTTGTGTGGTTCATTAAATAATTTCCAGTTGTTTATATCTTAGATTTTCTCCTGTATTATTATTCTAAAGTAATTTTTATAGATTTGAATAGTGTTAAATTACTTCATGGGGAAATTAAAGGTAAAAAGCTTAACTAAGGAGTGTTATGGAGTATAGAGAATGGAGTAAAAACGAAAGGATTAATCTTAAAAAAATGTGTCCAAGTTTATAGCGTTTCTATTAAAAAATGATAGGATATGCTGGCTACGATCCTACGGGCTTCTAAAACAGTGTTGCTAGACATAAAAAAGTTTTTTATATTAAATATATTTTTTATTTTTACAAAAACTATTTTGTCTCATTATTAAACAAGTACATATTTTAAAGAAAACAGTTTTAATAAAAATTTAAAAATTAAGTCGATAATAAAAAGATATATTTGGAACGATGATTTATAGAAATAGAGCTGCATAACAATTCAGGTTTTATTTAGGCAATTTTGCACTTGTATAATTTTCTAAGCTTAATGAAAAAGGAATAAACTAACCAAAACTAATAAAACTTTACCAGATAAATGTATTTTCATAAGGCAATAACGGTTTTTAATTATTTTTATGTTAAAAAGGTGAAGTAAAAGGTGGTATGATTCCTAATACAAGTCTAGGTCTTTATTCATTGATCTTCAAATGCTATGTAATATTTTCTGCGGAAATCGGTTTAAAAAAAAATATTGGTATTAAAAATACCATTATAACTTAAATAAAATTTTATTTAAAAACTGAAAAATATACTGTTTTAAACCATATCTAATGTGATAGAATTAAGTGTTATTAAAAATAAGAGCTGGTTCTACTCTAGGATCATGATGTTTTATCAGGGTGTGATAATTTAATTGATTGAAATGTCTGCCAAAATAGGCAGGTCAAATTCCGTATGAACGCCACTGGTGGAAAGAAAAAAAATGTTGTACACTAAAAAATGCCTCGTGATGCATAGTACATGTATGCCAAATTTCATTAAAATATCTAAGGTGTATTACAGATATTATTAATAAATGGTTTATTTTTTAAAGTTTTGACATACATAGGAGGAGGAGGAGGATAGGAGGACATACATTCATATGAAATTTTCTTCTTAAAATGGACCCAAAATTTTCTCCTTAAAATATTGACATTCGATTAGAAAACACCCTGTATATGTATATGTCAGTGATTGCTATAAATTTTATTTTTATTCTTCTTGGATCAGGTCTAAATCCAAAATCGTTTTAGTAATTCAAAGTACCTGGAGCTTAGTCTTAAACCATCTTTGTTAGCTATTAAAAGTTTCTGATTTGTGAATAAATTGTAAAATCTAACTCGATGTATTTTTATATCAAAAGATGTGACACTGTGTTATTAATTAATTTATTTTTTTTTGTTTTAGAAATTACTAGGTAGGTAGGTAGGTTTAAAGTGAGTGGGTATAACACCCTTCCACCGCGACCGATCGGTCTATTGTGGCTCACACCTTTTTATATTTCTTCCACCAGGTCCAGACTCCTAATAAATCTGATGATCCTGTTGGGAGAGAGATCTTTCACCTCCCCTGGCAACAAGGTGTCATTGCCGAGGATTGCGAATCTTAGTCGTGCCATTGCTGGGCACGAGCACAGTATGTGTTCTGCCGATTTATCCCCCTCCATGCACATGCGGCATTGGGCGTCTTCCGCTAGGCCGATCTTGTGCATGTGGTGTTTTAATCTGCAGTGTCCCGTGTACAGTCCCACTAGAGTTTTAAGGTGTACCCTTGATTGCTCCAGTAGTTTGACAGTACATTGTTGGTTCGGTGGGCTTATGAAGGCCTTCGAGTGTCTGAGACCTGGAAGTCCATGCCAGTACCGAAGTTTTTCTCTTTGTGTCCAAGCTGATATGAAATTCTTGGCCGTTCCATAAGATATACCGATGACCGGTTCCGGCCCTGTGAATTTTGTCTCCGCTCCCCTTTAGTAGAAATTACTACAAACTAAATAATTTTTAATTGAGGGTATATGATGGACTCTTCAAGACCGAAAATCTATATATTTTGTACACAAAACATCGCTGAGATTTCCACATTAATCATATTAAAAAAAACATTTTTTAGATTGCCTAAACCAAATGAAAAAAATGTATTTATTACTTCAGCACTGCCCTATGTAAACAATGTTCCTCACTTGGGCAACATTATTGGTTGTGTATTGTCTGCGGACGTATTTGCTCGCTATTCACGTCTATGTAATAACAACACCTTATTTATTTGTGGGACTGACGAGTATGGTACAGCTACTGAAACCAAAGCTTTGGAAGAAGGCTTGTCATGTCAAGAAATATGTGATAAATATTTTAAAATTCATAGTGAAATTTACAAATGGTTTAACATCAGCTTTGACCAATTTGGAAGGACGTCAACACCAGAACAAACTGAGTAAGTAGCTAATTGTGTGTAGTAATTCTAGGTTTAGATTTATTTTATTTTTTTATTAAGTTAAACCATTTTATGTAACCAACATAATAGAGAAGTAAAAAAAGCTACAGAAAAAATATTTGTAGAAAACCTGCGAAAACTGATAAAATATTTGCAATAATTTTAGTAGCGTCAATGAAGCATTTTATATTGTCTAAACAATATTTATGATATTTAAATGAAACAACTTTTTTTAAATTGTTATAACTTTATAAACAATTTTCGTTATTTTTATACATAATCTTTTTTTGTAGATAAAAAATTTTCCTACAAAAATAGTTTTATAATAATTTCTCGTATTTTTCATAGTATCAAAGATATTGTGAACTTCAATTTCTGAGAGCAGAAATTTTACTCTGTTATAATTGCTTATAATATATTTTTTTTATATAATAGTAACATAAAATAAACATTCATAATAAAAATACAAATTTAAATATTTCTTTAGGATTTAAACAACTCTAACATATTCTATATTAGATATTTAAGAAAATATGATAAAATTTAAATAAATAAAATTTTATGAAGAGTTATTTATCAGTATTTTTTTAAATATTTTATTAAATGTTATTAATTTTACAAAAAATTAATGTAGAAAAAATATGAAAATTAATTTTCATTTACATTTTGCGTATCGGAGATTTCATCTTCTTCAAGTAGTGGGTGGTTATCACAGTAACTTTCACTGCAAACCCTGCAAGCCAGTGAGCAAGGAAGACCACTTTTTCTGCAACTGAAGCTAAACCGCATCCCGTTTTGCAGAAGCAAAATATGATTTTAGGTGCTGCTGGTTGCCTCATTCTTACTGGTTTTAAATACTCGTTTTTTTGCTGGACTTGTTTTTTTTTTCTTCTCAAAAATAATGCCTTACAACGAGTTTATTCAACAAAAACTATGTTAAGTAAATATGGAAATATTAAACAAGAACATCTTTTATTTATTCATGCATTCACTGGATGTGATACTATCTCCGCCTTTTATAATAAAGGTAAAAATAATTTTATTAAATTTTTTAATATTGTTTATAAATTACGTGCAGGGCCTGAAACTTTTATCGTTGAAAATCAAAGTGATAAAGTATTTTTTAATAAAGGTGTAAGTTATATACTCACATTGTAAGGTGCTAAAACTGCCAAAAACCTACATAGCATTAGCTTCAAAAGATAAAAGTGTACAACTTCATTCACTACCTCCGACAGAGGATGCAGAAAACAACAAATCAAAAGAGTCTGCTTATAAGTCCAGCAATGGAAAATTAATTGTCTAATCCCTCCTGAAAAATGGGGTTGCCAAAAAGACGATTATTTAAAACCAGTAAAAATGACGCAACCAGCAGCACCTGAAAACGCCTTAAAAATCATATTTTGCTCTTACAAAACAGGATGCCCCACCACTTGAAGAAGCTGAAATCTCCAATACCCAAAATATAAATTTCATATTTCTTGTATATGTGAGTAAAGCAGAAATTTTTTAACATTTAATAAAATATTTTACAAATACTAATAAACAACGCTTTAAAATTTTATCATATTTTCTTAAATATCTAATACAGAATATGTTTCTTAGAGTTTTTTAAAACCTAAAGAAATATATACATTTTTAGTTTTGTTATTATGTATATCCATTATATATATATATATATATATATATATATATATATATATATATATATATATATATATATATATATATATATATATATATATATATATATATATATATATATATATATATATATATATATATATATATATATATATATATATATATATATATATATATATATATATATATATATATATATATATATATATATATATATATATATATATCCGGAAATTGAGTAAAATTTCTGCTCTTAGAAATTGAAGTTCACGATATCTTCGAAACTATGAAAAATACGAGAAATTATTATAAAACTATTTTTGTAGAAAATTTAATTTAGAGAAAGTTACGGCGATTAAAAAAAAATGTTTCATTTAAATATCATAAATATTGTTTAAACAATATAAAATTTCCCCCTCCAAAAGGTTTCTGATTTAGAATAATAAGGAAAAACAAAAAAAATTTAAAAAATCATCAAAATCGGAGCTGTTCCTGAAGACTTTCAAATTTTGGTAGTTTTATGTATTCATCAACGCTACTATTTTTATATTTTTTTTAATCTATCACTAGGCAGCCAACACATTTGATTATGTTGTCAGGTAGGTAGCAGTGTTTAGAAAATTTAGACATGAACTGTATTAGGAGTTTTGTTTTTAAATATTTATTTTGCTTGTGTTTAATCTAATGATTTATAGTAGTGCAATAATAATTAGATGTGTTTTGGCATATTGCTTAAAAAATTAAAAGTATATTTAACCCGTTTTAATAATTCTTAATAAAGGTCACAAGAGTAAACAAAAAGTAGGTCAGCATTTTAAATAAGATAACCCTTTACCTGTAAAAATTATATAATTATATAAAATGAATTATTAAATGGTGTATTAAGAAAATAAACAGCTTATTTACTAAGATAGCATAAATTTAAAACCTCTAAAGAGTTTAAAATTGACGAGTACGAGAGGCAGCTAATTTTGAATTAACATAAAAAATGCGTTAAAATAGAAAAAAATGTTTACCGATTCAAAAATAGCCTTTTAGAACTAGGCTATTTTAATTACATATGCTGATAAAATTATATTAATTTTATGAAAAAAACTCAGCTGGGTAACACGTTTTAATTTATATGGCCAGACCCAGTTTAAATTGTAATCTTTGATACTAAATATGATTGTCAACATTAGTAGCAAATAATATTATATTTAAAGTAGCATATTTTTATATTTTATTTTAATAATAATGATAATATAAAAAAAATAAAAAAATGTGGCTTTACAAAGACAAAGAAAAAACGTTAATTTAAATACACAAGTAAAACAGCGTAACTACACTTTAGCGATGACAAACAACATGTTAATAATCCAGAATTCTCTATAATCATAGAAGGCCTGACTGATAAGGAAATCTTTTATTTTTTTCTTGTACTGCTTGTCTGGTAGATTTTTTAGCTGGAGAGTAAGTTTATCATAAAATTTAATGGCCAGATATCCTGGACCATCCTGACACCTCTTTAGAGGCCAAAAAGCCGGCAAAAAACTCTGCGAATTGCACGTATTGTAGGAGTGTACGTCCTGATATCGGGTGTACTCTTCGAGATGTAGTTTGACAAAGATAAGATTTTCTATATGAAAAGTGATGGCAGAGTTAGTACTTAAGGTTTACAAAAGCACTCCTACAATCAGCTCTATATGGCAAGCCAGCAACAATCCGAACAGCCCTCCTCTGCATCCGGAAAACCCCTGCAACACCAGAGCTATGCCCCCATACAATAATGGCATAACTCATTAACGAATGAAAAAGCGAAAAAATTTTACATTTAATTGAAAATACTAAAAATAGATTAATAGATTTTTAAAATACTATTTTTGTGAGGAAATCCTTTAGTTTTTTTTTTGGGCTGTGTTAAGGTTAAAAAAAATGGAAATTTATTAACTTTTGTTTGGCAAACACGCTAGAAATATACAGTAATATGTAGTTATTAGCTTGTATGATCTTGAGATGGAAAGCATAATTAATGATATATTTTATTTACTTTGGTGGTGTAACCCAGCCCCTTTACAGTATTAAAATAGTTAAAATTTTGACATTGCTGAACCTAATAATAGAGATAAATATAAAAAAAATGCATTCAAAATTCTAAAATTTTAAGTAAAAAATAATATGTTGACTTAAAAAATATTTTTTTGTTTAGGTTAGCCCAAGATATGTTTTTACAACTTAACCATAATGGTTTTATGTTTACACAATCAGTTGAACAGTTACATTGTGAAAAATGCGATCGTTATTTAGCAGATAGATTTGTTGAAGGTGGTTGCCCAAATATAGGTTGCAATTACGAAGACGCTCGAGGTGATCAATGCGACGGTTGTGGTAAATTAGTTAATGCTGTAGAATTAAAGAACCCTAGATGTAAGATATGTGGAAATACACCCAAGTTGAAAACTTCTAGTCAGTTTTTCATTGATCTGCCTAAGGTAAGTTCTTGTTGCTATTAATTTTATTAAATTAATATAATTTATTCCCAAATTTGTGCTCAACTTTTTAAGTAAAAGCACAAAATAGATAAAATAATCGCATACATAATAGTCTTTTTAAATTAGTCTTGTGCATAAAAATAAATTGCATAAAGATTTGTAAATCATAAAAAAATCCACTGCAAGTTTTACAAAAAGAAAGTTTGGTTAGCACACATTTAATTGTACACTATTATGAAGTTTTATGGATTGTTAGTAGCTTTGTAGCTTTTAGAAAAAAATTTAAAATCCTTTTTAAGAAATGAGAGATACATTTAGTGCTACTGATGTGACATTTCATGCTACCAGATGGATATTTTTAATATTATTTTGTAATGTGTAATATATTTTGTACTATTTTTTAAACTTCTTAGTCACTAAATAGCAATTCATGTTGACATACTCCATTATTATATTCATGTCTCATCAAAAGTCAATAGGCTCTGTCAACACAAACCTTAATTTAATGTGTGCAGCAAAAAATGGTAAAAAAATATCGATAGCACAAATATCTTTAGGTTTAATTTCTTCAAAGTATTAAGGATATACCTCCTTTGAATGTAATATTTTTTTTATTTGCAGCTTTGTAATTAAGAACTTGTTTCTTTACACAATAAAGCTTATTTCGATTTGATTTGATATCTTTTTGGCATGGATCGAAGCTTGTTTACCGAGTATCTCAAAGAATATTTTTTAATAAGAATATTCCTCTTACTATTTCTTTTTAAGGAATATTTTTTTTAAATTTACTCTTCTTATCTTTATAAATAATATTCCAATTTTGTAAGTTCCTTTTTCTAAAAAAGATACACCAATAATTAATCATACAAGTTTTTTTACAGTGTTTAATCAAGCCCCTGATGACATATTTTATTTTCGAATTAGTACAATATTTTAATAAAAATAGGCGCTTCCCTTTGGCTATAGATTATAATACCTATTATTTTAGATCACAATAACAATAGGTTTACCCACAAAATTACCTATTAACCAGATATTTAATGGTGTATGGTATGTCTTTTCAAAACCTTTGCTTCGGTTTGAATAACCTTCATTTTCAATGTCACTATAATCGTAATTTATGTTAAATAGGTAATTTAAATGTATACCTGGTTTAATAAAGTCATATCTGCTCTCTAGAAGAGACATTTTTAAAATAAAGGTAAAAAACAAGTGGATAAGTCCTATTTTTCTCTTATTAGAAAAAAGAAGATAGGAGTTATCCTCTTATTTTTATACTCGTTATTGTGTAATCTAAAAGTGTCCTTAATTTAATATCATCTTATTTAGTTAAAATCTTTAAGGGTAATAAGTTTTATTCGTTATTATCGATCTAATTTGATATTTACCTACAATAATATATTTTAAAACATTCTCCTTTCTTTCAGCTTGAACCATTATTAAGACATTGGATTAAACTATCTAGTCCAGGCTGGACCCATAACGCTGATGGTATCGCCCAATCTTGGTTGAGGGAAGGTTTAAAACCAAGGTGTATTACTAGGGATCTTAAGTGGGGAGTACCTGTACCATTAGATGGTTTTAGGAATAAGGTAGGAATGAAAAACTAATGTTTAATGATTTAAGTTGGTAATTTAAAGGTTATCATTTAAGCTTATAAATAAACACTCTCCTTTAATAATAATAATAATAATAATAATAATAATAATAATCTTTATTTCAAATTATGATACATATAACATATAACACAAAATGAAATGACGTCAAAGGGTTCACAGAGCCCTAAAAACTTACAAATTTGGACAGTACTCTCTTAAGCTATAAGGTTCTAAATCTATTAACATTTTTTTTATCTCAGTTTTAAATTTATTAAATGATTCAATTTTTTTTTATTCTCTCAGGTAAAGCATTGAACAATTTTATACACATATATTGGGGACATTTCTCAGTAAGTGTCAGCCTGTGTGTTGGATACCTAAGGTCTGACATTCTTGTGTCATATCTATGGTTAGCTGCTTGGTTAAAAGCATCTTTGTTTTTAAAGAGAAAGAGTAAGCATTCATAAATATAGAGAGCATACACAGTCATTAGACCTAACTTTCTAAAAACAGTTCTACAACTTTGCAAATAGCCTAGTTTTTTAATTATTCTCACTAATCTTTTCTGAATAACAAAAACACTCTGAACCATACTGTCCTTTCCCCAGAAGATAATGCCATATTTAAGAACAGATTCAAAATTTGCAAAATATAATATCCTGAGAGTACTCTCATTCATATATTTGCCCACGATTCGAATCCCATAAGAAATTGAGTTTAACCTTTTGCTTAAATTATTTATATGACATGCCCAGTCTAGATGTTCATTAATATACACCCCTAAAAATTTTGCATTTTCCGAAATTTCAACAGGCTTGTCTAATTTTGAGTCTAATGTCATGTGCGATGGTTTGCAAACATTGGATTGTTTTGTTCTAAAAAGTAATATATTTGTTTTGTCCTTATTTAAAATTAACTTGTTTTTAGCAAACTATTCTGTAGCTAGATCAAAAAATTCTTTAGCTTTTAAAATTAGATCTTGCAAATTTTTACTGCTAATAATTAAATTTGTATCATCTGCATAAGTAACCAGATGTTGACATGAGGAGTTTATTAAAAGATTCAAATCGTTGACAAATATTATAAACAATATGGGACCCAATATGCTACCCTGTGCTATTCCTACACTATTTGACAATTCTTTGGATTTACAACTTTTTCCGTCTTTAGTTACGGTTACTACCTGTCTCCTGTTATTTAAATATGTCGTTAGCCATTTTTTTGCATTTCCTCTTATACCATACATTTCTAATTTTCGTACTAGAAGTCCCCGGTCCAGACAATCATAGGCTTTAGATAAGTCCAATAACATTCCCAGTATTAATTCACCATTTTCAAGCTGTTGCACAAGTGTCGATTTGCCATCAGTAAAACCATGCTGACAAGTACTAAACAAACAACATTCTTTTAAAAAATTAACCAATCTTTTACTCATGGCTAGCTCAAAAATCTTAGAAAAAGCTGATAATAAACTTATTAGCCTATAATTATCTAGTTCTCCAGGATCCCCTTTTTTATAAACTGGTTTAATAAGGGCAATTTTTAAATTTTCAGGAAACACTCCAAGGCTAAAAGAATTATTTATTAAATAACATAGAACCTTTTGCAACCCTTTAACTTCTATACTTGCCCGCCTCACAATACTCTTAGGAATTTCATCGATACCACTACTAGATTTATTCTTTAATTTTTGTGCTATTTCCTTAATTTCGTTTGGCGTCACCGGATATAAAAACATGGATTTTTTATTTTCTTTAATAGAGCACTCGAAAGGAATATTTACTAAATTATTTAAAAGGTTAGGTACAACTGAAAGCAAATATTTATTATATCTATTAGCCAGATATTCTGGATCTCCCGTTACTTTCATGTCCGAACAATTTGAATCTGTTCCATTTACTTCTTTGCAAATGGCCCACATGCACTTTGTTTTATTATCGGAGTGTTTAACCCTATTTTCATATTTTTTAGCCCGAGATTCAATTAATAATTTATCATACCTTTTTTTTTCGCAATTGTATGTTTCTCTATAGTCTTGTTGGTTATGTCTAGACAAAGTTAATAAAATATCTAACCTACGTTTACATTCTGCAAGTTCCCCGCTATCATAAGATCTAGTTTTTTGTTTTTTACCCACCAACTTATATGGAAAGCTATGATTAAATAAAATTTTAAAAGTGTTCATAAAAACATCCCATTGCTTGTTAATATTATCTGTTTCTATACTATATACTTCCAACCAGTCTTGTTCCATCAGACTGCACAGAAAACTGTTCTGATTTTCTTCTGAGAAAACACGCTTGTATTTTAAATGTCTTTGGTCAACACATTTAGTTTCAAACACAATTTTCTGTGCAGTATGATCTGATACAAAGTTTTCAAATGCGTTGGCTTGGTTAAAAACAGAATTTGTAAAGATATTATCTATACAGCTAGCAGAACTATTTGTTATTCGAGTGTTTTCAAAAACAGTTGGCACTACATTAAACGAGCTTAATAAGGATGATAGCTCATTTTTGGTTTTATTCTCTTTTAAAAGTTCAATATTAAAGTCGCCTAGAATAAATATAAGTTTGTTTTCATTAAATACACTTATTAAAAGTTGCTCTATTTTGTCCATAAATGTTCTTATGTCTCCTGTTGGTGGTCTGTATACCGTTATTACTATTGCTTTTTCCTTATTAAACTCAGTAAGTAAAACCACCGACAAACTATTAAGATTTACATTCTTTTAGAAAGTGGCTAAAATTCTGTACTTTCATTTAATAATAATTAAGTTAAACAATTTTTTTAGGTTTTCTACGTGTGGTTTGATGCTCCCATTGGGTACATTTCAATAACTAAATCTTATACAAAAGACTATGAAAAATGGTGGAAGCCAGCTCAGGATACAAAGGTTACACTTTATCAGTTTATGGCTAAAGATAATGTGCCATTTCATGCAGTTTTGTTTCCCTCCATGTTGTTGGGTGCAAATAGAGGTTATGTGACTGTCTCACATATTATGGCTACAGGTAAGAAATTAACAAATTTAATATTTTTGTTGTTAAAAATAAAAAATCTTAGTTAGATGCATATTCAAATTACAACTTTTTTTATTTTAAAAAGTATAGGGTAGACTTAATCTCAATTTGTTATATTGAACCTCATCAAAACATTTACAATTCCATACTGTTTTTTTGTGGTATATGCTCTGTTTGAAGCAGTTAGGAAGGAAGAACAAAAGTAAGGGCGGTTTATATTCTTTAATTTTTACAAAATTATACCTATAGTATGGGAAACCTGATAATACATGCTCTATCATGCCTGTTTAGAAAATGAATTGCTGGTAATTTACAGCCCAGCTTGTTCTAGAAGCAAATGAATTAAATTAAAATATTTTGCTTTTTTGATTACTATAAAGAAAGTTTTAATGGTAGTAATATATTTGCAGAGATTTTTAAGTACTCTTTTAAACAGTTATACAAGCATTCTTAGTTATAATTTTACATTCATAGAGTCAGTCAAATTAAACATAGATTTAAAATTATATTTCTATAGTTTTTCTCTTGGTTCTGTTGTTATATACTGTTTCTTAACTTTTCTTATTGAGTGGGCTTGATGCCAAGGCGTACGAGTAACTTCTTTCAAGAAATTGAAAAATAATGATTTCACGAAGCCATTGATTATATTTTCAGTTCAGTCACCGAGTATTTGTAAAGTAGTGTATTAGGTATGGCTTGGTTTCAATACACAAAGACTTTTTCCAATTTATTACATTTACTCCTAAAAACCTATATATTACGTCTGATTATGCCTTAAGTAAGCTTCCATTGAATGATCTCCCAGTTGTAATACACATATCCGATATCTAAAGCAAGTTTACAAAAATATTTTATTGACATGCTTATAGGTTGGGTAATAATGATTTTTTAAATTTATTTATTTAATCAATTCCAACTAAGATATAATGACGTTCATTACAGGGATTATATAATCTAGAGACATGTATTTAAATATAATAAATACAAAATTAAGCAAGCATAAAAGTCATTAAAATACAGTCAGTTAAAAACATACAGTGTGTACTTAAGTTGGAACAATATGGAAAACTGTTTTATTATTGAGTTTTCAAAAAAAAAAGATATTCTTGATAAAAAGTTCTACATGATCCAAAACTTAAAATGCAACCATTAGATATCAATTTTTTTAAGCCGTATACGAGGTTTGTCAAAAAATATGAATTTTACTCAAGATTAAAGTACCTTTATTTTTTACAATTCAGAAGAATGTTATAAAATAAATTTATTTTGAATTAAAAGTTATATTCAAATATGCAATTACAGCTATTTAGCATGAAAATTTAGGATTGGTGATTATTTACTAATACTAATTTTTTCCATTTTTTCTTCACGATTTAGTAAATTTGCCATTATTACTGTAATTTTACAAATACGAACTGACTCTGACACACAATGTCCAACATATCATGTTAGGGCATCCCAGATTATGTTAAATTGTCCCAAGCCAGAACAATTAATACAGAATTATTAGTAAATAATCACCACTCCTAAGTTTTCATGCTAAATAGCTGTAAATGCTTATTTGAATGTGACTTTTAATTCAAAATAGCTTTACTTTATAACATTCTTCTGTATTGTAAAAAATAAAGGTACTTTACTCTTGAGTAAAATTCATATTTTTTGACAAACCTCGTATACGGCTTAAAAAAATTGATATCTAATGGTTGCATTTTAAATTTTGGACCATGCAGAACTTTTTATCAAGAATAACTTTTTTTGTAAACTTAATAATAAAAAAGTTTTCCATATGGTTCCAACTTAAGTAGACACACTGTATAATGAACCTGTGTAATTAATTATGAAGAATATTTTCAACATGCTTTTTAAAAAAGTTGCTAGTACTCATAGTTTTTATTTTTGGTGGCAAAGTATTATAAATTAAGGCATCATTGCCAAAATTATTTTTAATTGCAGTTGTTTTTAAGAAATCAGTTTGTCTTATATTTTTTATGCAATATTTTTAAATTCAAATTTAACATTTTTTTATTATTAATTATTGAATGTTGGCGTACGTAACTATAATTTAAATTAACTTTTTTTTAATTATATCTTGTTAATCCCTAGAAATATATCTTTATAGGAAAGACATTATTTTGTCTCATAAATTTAATGTTTTTAAAATACCCCATGTATTTTTTTATCGGTAAAAAATTTGGTTAAACCTGATAAGATTTGATTTTTAAAAATCCATGCTTAGAAAGAAATATTTAAAATTATAGTCCCAAAATCGGCAAGCCATCGTAGCAAAAAATAAAAAATACATATAATTTATCTTTGAGATAAATTATATGTGATCGAGAATTTTTGTTTAAATGCAGAGAGTTATTTTATCATTTTAGCTTGTGCCTTCTGAGTATTTTTTCTGATACCTTTCTTGGAATACTATTCCCATATTTGAAGAATGGTGTCTCCTCATTTTTAATATCATTCAAAACAGAGGCGATCACCTTAGTAACCAACCTAATCCCACAAAAAAACTTTCTTTTGTTGCCCACCGACGATCTGTAGAAAATTTGTTGTTCTTTCATAGTATTTCCACGATGTGCTTTAAAGAATTAGCCAGCGCGATGATGAACCAATCTGAAGTGCCATTTTGGAGTATCTCTTTACAATTCATCTGGAGAAGTCCCAGACAGCCTACTTCGTTTGATTCTTTATGAGCATCTTTATCCCTAGAGCACCTAGACTATCCCTTACTTTACCTATGATATGTTAATACTTAGGCTTAAAAGTTTTATAACTGTCGCCAGGTTTTAAAAAAATTAAGAATTATTTACTATTATTTTAATATTTTTGTACTGTACTGTATTTTTCCTATTAATTTTAGAGTACTTAAATTATGAAGACGGTAAGTTTTCGAAATCTCGTGGCATAGGGGTATTTGGTAATGATGCACAAGATACAAAAATTCCTAGCGACGTATGGAGATTTTACTTACTCTATGTTAGACCAGAGTCTCAGGATGCTAGCTTTAGTTGGAATGATTTGGCAACTAAAAACAATTCCGAGTTGTTAAACAATCTCGGTAACTTTATAAACAGGTGAGAAAGTTTAATTAATTGGTACAATTGACTTAAAATGGTTTTTACTATTGATAAGTGGTATGACCTCTGATCAAAAATTTATGAAGTGCCAGTTGTGGATATCATTTAAATTAATTTAGAGTAGCCCAATTGTAAATGTCCATTTAACTTTTTAAAATTTACTTTATATTTTTGACATTATTGCAGAATCTAAAAAAATATTTGTTATAATAGAAATTTTATTGAAAACAAGGAAGGTTTATGCTTTCTCCCATTTATGGCAATCCTATTTAGTTCTGATTTATGAAAATTATTTGGTTGGCAACACTGCTAATTAAAATTCAAAACAAATTTAAAGATATTTATATGCAATAAATGGTAGTAAATGCTATTTTTTAATACACTTGGAGAGAAAAAAAAACGAATAAAATAATAATGCCCCTTACAAAAATAAAAAAATTAGAACCTAACCTATTTCTCTGGGCAATTTTTCTGGGTATTATACTCTGAAAATATATTCTCTAAAAAGCTCTTTATAGTATAAAAAATGTATAATGTGGACAATATAAAACATACAAATACATATTTTTAGCTGGTTTCTAAAAAAATTTAAATAAAGTTTTGCCTCGTTTGTAAATTTCAAAACATTTTTTTCACATTACGAGAGTTGCAAGTTTTTTCTTTCTGTGCCCTAATTAACTCTTGTAAATTTCAAAACATTTTTTTCAAACCAACCTTGAGTTGACTTGTTGGGATGCCAAAGCTTGCAATCAGAGAAGATAGTAATGTCCCTGCCCTTATATCTCCTCCTCAAGTTCTCTCGCAGACAAAGTTCAATGGCATATATTTCCGCCTGGAAAACAGTGGCATATTTCCCCAGGGAAGCATTTGAACCTGGGGGTCATACCATGTATTCCTGCGCCGGCTCCATTGTCAGTCTTGTCCATCGGTATACCAAACCAACTTCCGAACTGACCAGGAGACGTCCTTTCACTACCGCCCCAGGTAAGCTGGGTTTTGTATGAGTCTGTGTGTATTTATTCGTTTTTGGCATTGTATCACTCCCATCTCAAATATTGGGTTTGTGATACTGCTCGTTATTCTGGTGTGTCCTAGGGCAGGCCCAGAGCACCAGTTGCCGTTACATTTCAGCCTGTATGCCCCAATCCTCGCCTTTAATAATTATACCAAGAGGGGGAGGCTTAGTAAGTTTCATAGCTGCAGTTGGAATGCTTCTAATAGTCCCGTTATACAGAGACATGCTAGTCGCTGGAATAACTCCAGCTCTGCTTTTCTCTGTTCTATTTTTGGCCACCAGATAGTTGAACCGTAGGTTATCATGAGTCTTACCACAGCAGTGTACAACCAGTGTACTATGCGTGGCTGAAATCCCCCAATTCTTCCCCACAGCTCTTTTGGTAGCCATTAGAGCCATTTGCCCTTATTAATCACATTCTGCATATGTGGATTCCAGGTTAGCTTAGAATCAGAGTTAATCCAAAGTACTTTACCTCCTGAACATAGCCGAGTGTGGTAAAGAAGTGAGGAGATTTTAAATCATCAGCTTCCTTCGTCTAGTGAAGGGTATTAGCGCAGTTTTGCTAGGATTAACAGTAAGGTTTTCCTTGTTGCACCATCCCTCCACAATTCTCAGTGCCCTTTGCATAAGCTCCGAGGTTGTTTTGTTATGGTTCCCGACAAATATAGTGATGTCATCCGCATACCCCTGGGTATAGAAACCATTATTATTCAGTTCCACCGGGAGTTCGTCAACAACCATATCCCACAGTAGTGGGGATAGAACCCCTCCCTGTGGGCATCCTTTGACCACTGACACCTCCATTGTTTCGCTGAATAACGTTGCTTGCGCTCGTCTGCCAAGTAACATGTTGTTTATCCACCTACAAATGGTGTCGTTAACATTATGTCTGGCAAGAGCCGCGGCCATTGAGTTGAAGGAGGTTCGATCAAAAGCTCCCTCAATGTCGAAATGCAGCAAAGTGCGATTTCCTTGTTGTTCAGTGCGAGTTCTAATCTGGTCACCAGTTGATGATGAGCAGATTCGCATGATTTTTCTGACTGATAGGCATGTTGGTTTTGTGGAGTGGCCTCTCTGTCAGAAGTTTCCCTGACATACCTGTCGATCAGTTTTTCCATTGTTTTTATCATAAAAGACGACAATGTAATTGGTCTAAGTCCCTTTGCCTGGGAGCAGTCCTTACCCGGCTTTGGAATGAAGACCATTTTAGTCTGCTTCCATGCATTGGGCAAATAGCTCGTAGCTAGGCTTGCACGGAAGAGTTTACAAGCGTTGGAATAGGGTTTGCTTTCCCTGCTGTAGTAGTGCTGGGATTATCCCATCAGGTCCAGGTGCTGTAGGCTTCAAATGATTCAATTGCCCACTCGATTTTTTCGTAGGTTATGACTTCCTTTGCTGCTTCCCAGTCGCTTCTTGTGGGCCGAATATTCAGATTTATTGACGACTGGGTAGGTCTCATTAAGCTGAGTTTCTCTTGATCCTGGTAGATGTGTTTGGAGCAAAATCTCAAAGTTTCCCTGCCAGTTTCCAGTAGGTTCCATCTGGTTTTTTTAGAGTGCCAATAGGATTGACCGGATCTTTAGACAGGATTTTTGGAGTCTGGCTGCCGTGCTGGTATTTTCAACCTCCTGGCGGTATTTCCTCCATGAATCCAGTTTAGCCTTACGGACCCGTTTATTGTATTCGGTGAGTGCAGATTGATATTCATCCCACTCACCTGTTTTCTTCGCTCTGTTGAACAGTCTGCGGGTTTTTTTCCTTAGCTCAGTAGTTCGTTATTCCACCAGGTAGACTTTTTCCTGGCGGTTTGCTTTACTAGAGGACAGTTATTCTGATAAGAGTTTGTAATAGCCTCCAGTAGTTCACAGGAAGCAAGCTCTATGTCAGTAGTATTCCTAATGCTGGTTTTGACGTTACTGCAGTTGATGGTCAAAGTTTCCTTGTATTTCTCCCAGTCCGTGCTCCTCGGGTCACGGTACTCCCCCATTGGCCTCTGATACAGAGATCGCCAGGAAGATGTGCCTGTGATCAGACAGCGACGGTTCCTCAGATACATACCACCGAGTTACCTGGGATCTAAAATATACGCGGAGATGCCAAAGTAACGTCGATTACCTCTTTACGGGCTCTAGTCACAAAAGTAGGTTCATTCCCCCTATTTAATATCTCTAAATTTTCAGAAATAATAAAGTCTAAGGTACTCACCTCTTCTGTTGATATCACTGCTTCCCCAAGCAGTGTGGTGTGCGTTGGCATCCATCCCAATAATGAGCTGTAGGTTAGAGCGCCTACAAATTGCTCCAACTGGCGGAGTTCCTCAGATGGGGGTGGATCGATTGCATCATATGGAAGATAGGTTGAAGCGAGGACAGCTTCAGTCCTTACACCTTCCATGATGTATTTCAACCTTACCGCCGCCTGGTCCCTAGAACAGAATTCAGTCAGTTTTAAGGCATGTAATTCCTTCTAATAAATATGCAGGATCTGACATTACCAGAGTTGGAGTCATATATTAACTTACCTCCGGCTTCGCCTAAGCCCCCAACTTTTTCCTTTAAAAAGCCAAGGTTCTTGTATGAGGGCTATGTCCGCGTCTCCACGAGATAGGAGCCTGCATAGGACAGCCGTGGCTGCCCTGTTATGTTGCAGGTTTTGCTTGAAGCACCCGCAATTCCTGCAGACTCCTGTTTGTGAGCTTTAGTCACTCTGAAGGTGATTGGGTTTAGGCCCAGAAAGGCTTGGTAGCCCCTCTTGCCCAACTCCTTCAGGGCGTGTTCGTCCATAGCAAGTACAAGGGTGATGCCCTGTTTCTCACTACGGCTGCTGATGAGCCTCCAGTCACCTGTGTTGAGATCCTTGTTTTGGATCCCCAGATTCTGGAGGATTTTACCCGGCTCCTTGTCATCAAGGAGTTCCGTGGGTATAAATGTCACAACCTTGGCAGTTTTGACAACATCCTTAGCGTATCCTACTCTAAGGGTCGCCCCGCACAGGGTTGAATTTTTGGAACTTTGTCCATTAGCCAGTCCCTGGCGTGATCGTTTACGCAGGTTACGAAAAGTACCCCAGCCTGCGGGTAGCTACCCGCAAACTGTGGCCCTTCCCCCGCTGGAGACTTGAAGATCTCCCGAGTCATCGCCATCTGAATCTGTTTGGACTGTTCCGCGGTGAGTTTTCCCTCCGGGAACGAGTCCAACGAGACTGCCATTTTGTGGCCTGTAAGAGCCTGTTTGAAGGTTGCCCCAGTTGTTGTACTGGGTTTTACCTGTATGCTCAGACCGGCCTTTTCTTTGTCTCGCACAGGGTGACGGTGCTGATTGCGGAGCACTTCCGTTTGCCTTGCCTTGGGTTCCGGTTCCCCAGACTCGGCTTTGCTGCCTGAAGGTTTCTCAGCCTCCAGATTGGCTTTGGTTTCCTATTTTGCCCTGGGCTTCCTGGGTTTAATAGGTTCACCTCTAGCTTTAGCCGCCTCAATTGCAAGTTTCCGGCGCTGTGCACCAGACATCCTGCACGCTCGGAGTTGGGCTTCCGCTTTTGCTGGGTTTCTTGAGCTGCAGGGTTAGTGCCTGCAGGTTCAAGTCCAGCGGGGGATTTACCTCAGGCGTAAGGTGAAGCTTGGTCTTCATGACCTTCCTCCACCTCCATCTGAGTAAGTTGTTTTTTATTTTCGTTGAATCCATATGATTCCCACGAGTGGTGCGGAAAGAGTCTCAACAGGAGCCGCTTACTGGGACAAGGCTATTTACTCCAGAAGGGCGCCAGGTATTCTGGAGGGCTCGTTAAAGACACATCTCCCATGTGCCACGCATCCCTTCGGCACGGATGTCCTCACCACCTTGGGATTGGGTTGTAGAAGAAGAGAAGAAGTAGTGGGAAAATGAGTAGCTCACATTACGAGAGTTGCAAGTTTTTTCTTTCTGTGCCCTAATTAACTCTTTGCAGCCATAAGAATGTTATAAGAATTTGAGCTTTTTAGGTTATAAAATAAACTTATTGGTGTGTATTTCGTTTAACCAACGTAAAATAAATAACTCAGATAGTTGCTTTACAAGTTATTGGCAAATTTTGTAAATTTAGAATTTCCTTTTATAACACACATAGGCTTAAAACTAATAGTCAGACCTTAAACAACTACATCTTTACACACTACAGATTGTTAAATTTGGGAAAGATAGCACGACTACTAAACAAGACAAAAACTAAATATTTTGGGACACAAAATTTTTAAAACTATATGTTCTACTTATATTAGAACCTAAATGTATCTTAAAACTTAGCAATTCCATAATTGGCATTTCCAGTAACTACTAATTAGTGCTGTGATCATTTTATAAAATAATACATTCTTGATGATTACCAAGTCTTAACTTTTAAATAAAAACGTTTTTTTTTCTATACCCGCCTTTTACACTATTTTAAACTCTTCAAGTTTTTTGGTTACTGTCTTTGTCTACGACTGTAGAACCTTTTGGTATTGTTTTTATACAGGGTCCACTTACTTCATGGATGGCTTGATGTATTCAGGAACCATTTGTTTTGTTTTACAATTACAAATTTAATTTAAGTTATTTTAGCTCTACTTTGTAAAGATATTTTAAAGTTTCCGCCTCTTTTAGTTTAACCGGAAATTAACCAAGCTCTTACGTTCTTTAGATTTTTCGAAAAATTCTAAGTTTTGGCATGTACCAACCTTTGGCAAAAATTAATTGTTTTCCAGATGATAACAGTTAATAGTCTTCCATTTTAAACAGGCTACTGGCGATATGACGGCTTAAAATGGACAAAATATGGGCACTTTAATTTATTAGTATTTTATAGTCTAGCCAATTATGCCAAATTATGGTTAAATCAGGGGTTAAATTTAGGCAGTACCAACTAAGCAAGACGTTGACAATATTAGCTAGAATATTAAAGAAATTAGGATTGGTAATAATAATAGGTTTACTAATAGCTGTAAGATAATATACTTAATATTATATAAAAAAAATACTAATAGTTATAAATTAATCACAGTTCTTTTTTTTATGAAATATATAATACCTACTCTGTTAGTACAAATAATCAAATATTTGCTATTTTCTGCTTAAAATAATTTATTTTGTAGGGGTTTTATGATTTTAACTTATTTATTTAAAACTATAATCTAAAACCAAATATTTGTTGACAACTGTTTGGAAATGGATCTTTCATCACTCCACTTCAATTGATTATTTCAAACTTTTTTTAAAAAATTAAAATCTGAGAAGATACATATTTTTTTGCTCTAAAATCAGTCTATTCGTAAAATATGCATAAGCATAAGACAATAATTTTTTATTAACCAGGTGCAGAAGTTGATATAGTCGGAATTATACTCATTTGTAGTTACGTTATCCAGGTGAGAAAAAACGTATGTCGTAAATTAATAATTAGACATTTTTGTCAATCAATATTAGGTTAGAAAATTTACTGTCGCGTTCAGAAATTCATAGTCTGTTATGTTTTTTTGTATACGTTCAGAAATTAACAAATGATGATTTAGGGCTGGTTGTACCAACAATTTTAAGGAACCCTTAGCACAAGGTATTCCTTAAAATGGCCAAACAAGCAATCTGATTGGCTACATTGGAGATTTAAGGAACAAATAACGCTAAGGGTTCTTTCACACGGGGAGCTTCACGTCTCTCGCTCCTATACAGGAGCTCTTTCGCCCCTACCTGCCTGACGCGACTCCCGGCTCGAGATGCAGGAGACGTGAGGGCTCTCGTCTCCCGATACGTGGCGGCTCCCGCTCTCCGTTTGAAAGCTCCATTGGACTCGTTGCATTTTGGTGCTAAGAGCCTTCCTCTCCCTCAGGAGTGAGAGACGTGAAGCTCCCCGTGTGAAAGGGAGCCTAATGGTTCCTTAAAATTGTTGGTGCAACCGGCCATTAGCAGTATATTATCATTTTTACATTCGTCTATACACTTTCAATCTCAAAAAATAAAAATAATCTTGTAGTATTTATTTATTAACAAACTTAGTAACAATTAACAATTAATATGATTAATCATGAATAATAAACAAACGCAGCAGATAATTTTAAATATATTGGCTTTTTTTCAACTAGAAGAGGAACAAGTTTGAAGCGCAATCGCACTTCAAATTGAGAATGTAATACAACGAGCAGTAGATGTACCAAAACTGAGCTTACAAAAATTGTGAATAATAGGAAGAATGGTATAAAATTATTTTAACCTCAGGGAAAATTTCAAATACTCATAATTTAATTTACTTGTTTATGAAAAAAATACTGCCTGGATGAATATGTTAACACATCAAAATGTAAATATAAATCCAAAAAATAAAAATACAAACTCAAAAAAAACAAACATATTGCATTGCCAAGTTAATGTAATTGTAACGATAGGATTAAATACTTAAATGACGATCATGAAATAAAATTTGCAAGCACACAAAAGCTCAATCAGTCTCGTCAGTATTGTCAGAGTCCGAACTAAAGTCAGAGATATTGTCTTCGTCGTCGTCGTCTGCGTTAGTCGTAATTACAAGTGGCGGAATATCAGAGGCATCACACACTCGTATTGCCTCCCAAGCCGCTTGAATTACCTTTTCTGTATGAATTACATATTTTTGCCATTGATCTATAGAAATTTCGTTTATAACCCTTTCCCATGTAGCCAGAACTTCTGAAGGTGACCCCTTAAGATTGGAAATATATTGATCGTATTTTCGTTTACATTCCGACCATACCATTTCAATTGCATTAAACTGGCAATGGTATGGTGGCAGTCGCAAAATTTTGTGTCCTAAAGGTTTAACATATTCATCAAGGTAGTATTTTTTCATTAGGGGAGTTTTTTGCGCGCAATATTCCATATTTGACCTTTCATGGCCTTTTCTGGAAAGTTAATGTTCTCTTTATTCAACCATTCGATCAGTCTCTGCTTTGTCCAAGATTTTCTCTGGATTTCTTCTAATAAACCAGAATGGTAACTTGCATTGTCCATGATTATTAATGACTTTGGTGGAAGATTCGGAACCAGCTGAGTTTTAAACCAGTTTTCGAAGTTTTTCCTGTTCATATTGTCATGATAATCCCCCGTCTTTAATCCACTTTTAAATATTAGATCCGCGCCCTTGATGAAGCCATCTTTGGTTCCGGCGTGGACCACAATATAACGTTGACCTTAAAAAATATAAGTTAACTTAATTTTTCTTAAACATCAGAAATAGGTAATGTTCCATGCACATAGTACTTACAGTCAAATTCCCTCATAAAGCCCAACCTTTAAATTTTTTTAACAAAAAAAAATTAAAAAATTATTTGGATTGTTTGGGAGAAATGGGAGGTACGCCACGTGAGAATGTCTCCCAGAAATTCCCTTCGAAGCAATATTATGAGCTTCAAAATCTGTAATAATCCTTAAATACGTCAAATTAATATTTTGCATTCCTATGCTATATATTGCTGCACTGAAATTATTCCTAACCATCCGCCAGAGTCCCATCGCCTGACGATTCCTAGCCGTTTGCGTTTTTTACTTGCAAACGCGTTTTTTTTTAACCAAAACAAGTCTAACCTAACTAAACCTAATCAACCTGGCCTAACCTAATTCACCTAATTTAACTAACACGAGTATTAAGCCCTGCAAACGTAAACTGCTAGGACTCGTCAGGCGGTAGGACTCGGGAGGATGGTTGAAAATAAAACTTTTTCATATATTTCTTACATTGCTTCGCTGCGATTTTTTAAGAGAGATCCAGGAGTCTTTGAAGGGCCATCATAGCTCCCAAACTATCCTATTGGACCTACTTTTTAATTTTTTGTACTTTTATAAGCTGATAAAAATATGTAACAGACGAAATTATGAAGATTTACAAGGCACCAGTTTTTACTTAAAAAAATAAAAAAAACATATTTTTACCTTCACTGTTTTTTTCTTGAATCCGAGTGCTTGGTATCATCTTGCCAGCTACTACGAAATGATCCCTTGCTAAAGATCCACGTCTCGTCAATGAAAACTTCAGTAAAACCTTCCGAACCTAAATTTTTATTTTTGATATACTCCCTTAAAAAATGTATTCTTTTATGAACAATATCTGGCAAGTCCATTAAATAATTTCTATTATTAGATTTTTTCCACCGGAAGCATATACTTTTGATCCATCTTCTTAAGGAGTCGATGGAAAATTCAAAATATTCAAATTCTTCCCTAAACTTTTGTTTTATTGTTGCCAACGTAACATATTCTTTTCTGGCGTACATAGCATAAATTGTGTCCCGAATTAAATTTTTCAAATATGTTGTAATTTTGGTTTTTGCGGTGCGGTGCTTGGAAGACATATTGGAAGCGTAATCCTGGTCTAATTTTATCCCATTCTTCCTTATATTTGTTATCGTCGTTGGGCTCAATTTCGTAGCATCTGCCACTCGCTGTATTACATTCTCAGTTTGAAGGGCGATTCCGTTTCGGACTTGTTCCTTTTCCAGTTGAAAAAAAGCCAATATATTTAAAATTATTCGCTGCGTTTGTTCATTATACCTATTATATCTTTTTCTCGGCATTTTTTATGCTTTTCGAAATAACAACAAGTTGACACACCAATGTTTTTGATTGACAGTGACGGATACTTTACATAACCAAAAATATAAAAAATGAATAATGATCAGACACCCATTTTTTTCAAAAATTTGTTGTCACCGCTGTTTGGAATATACTAAACAAAGATAAACAAAAAAGACGTCATTACAAATAAGTATAATTTGGACTATATTTATTATTATTTAGAGATTCGCTGTAAACACCTGTCAGCTTGTATCTTGGCAACCAGTGGACCGATTGACGATTTCGATACGTTAAAATAAGCGTCTTTATAAGTACTTTGAAACCATATTTTCCGTAATATTTTTTTATCGAAAATTCTTGGTTGGGATCAGTTTATTGATAACCAAAAATGTGTTTCCATAACCTTAAACAATTGCTGAAGAAGCCCAAATGATGCGATTTTTATTTAAAAAAAAAGTTTAAAAGCTTTAGATCTCTAGTATATGTGAAAAAAATTAAATGTCCAAGTTCAATATTCTAAACTCTACTAAATTTGCAAAATTGTCAGTTTTTTTTAAACAAAATTGAATTGCATTTTTTTTTTCAAAGATATTAAACCCAACTTTACGAAATTTAACTTGATGTGTCATCCTAGAAGTTTTTTCTCACTACAATTTTTCTATACATCCATAACTTTCAATATTATAAGAGAGTAAAGTAGGATTTTTTTTCGTCTTTTTTCACATTTTGTATATTTAACAAATGTTCCGGACCTTTCTGAGAGGAAGCATATCTCGGTTCTGGTAATATACATCTTTCCAAAAGAGTATTCAGCAAAAACATGCATGCCGTCTCGTATATCTAGCTTGGTCTAGTTGTAGAATCAATGTGCTCATTTGTGATACAAAAATTTATAAATAAATATTTTATTTAAAGTAGCTTCCCGTTTAACTAAATGAAATGCACATCAAGACATTTTAAAAGAAAACTACTAACTAAATTCAGTATTCAAGTTTCAAAATGAAAACACCTTTTTTCCATATACTGGGTATTTTTTGCTAAAATATTTCTTTTCTTGTATTTTTAGGGCTCTTATTTTCATCAAAAACAACTTTAACAAAGTCATTCCAGAAATGTCGTTAACAACAGATGATTATGTATTGTTGGCATTATGTACTAGAGAATATAAAAGTTATGTAGCCGCCCTAGAAAAATGTAGGTTAAGAGATGGCATTAGATACATCTTAGCAATTTCAAGACATGGCAACCAATACATGCAGTTAAATCAACCTTGGGTTAATATTAAAGAGGGAGAGAAAGGAAAGTATGTATTATTGAACTATTCAATAGAGCATGTGCTAGTAAGACAATTGAAAAAAGTAAATTATATCAGGGTATTCATTGCTCTTATGCTTAGAATGGTCTTTGTTTGATTTTGTTATAAAATACTGCCAATCTTTGACCATAAATTCCCTTAAAATAAGTATTGTGTACTGAATTTGTACACCAATTAGTCCCTCTTGGATACCTAGCAAAATTACATAATTTTTTAAAGTTTGTGTTTTAATTTTCGACATGTCACTTAATCTTTTAAAATTTATTTGTAGACTTATAATCACGAAAAATTAATATGTCTAACCATTAATTTTAGTGAATAAAATAGGCACAAATATTTTATTATTTATTTTAATCTACAAAATGTCACGATCACTTCAACATTTATGTTACTATTGACATGTTCATTTTATTCTTAAATGTGCCTGAACTGTTTCTTTTTTTATATATCACATTTGCCCTAAATGTATGATAAAGCCTTTCAGTGTCATGTTTTATAAAAGGAGAAATATTGGTGGAGCTTTACTGTTTTTTGGCCACAAAAAATTGAAAAATGAAGATATTTACAAGATTTTTTCATTTAAACAATTGAAAAATCAATTTTTTGACTTTTGACTAAATATTTGAAGGTCATGTATTAATTTTCATAATGTTTCTAGTTTTTTTCTTGTTGCGCATCAAAAATAGAATAATTAAAAAAAAATAAAAAATATAAATTTTTAAATTTTTTCAATTTTTTTAAAAATTTTTTTCAGTCGAAAAATTAACATTAAAAAGAAATAGTTTAGGTTAGTTCTGGTTGTTTTTTTTTTAAGTTTTACTTGTCGGATTTAAATTTTTTAAATTTTTTTAATTGTTCGTCTTTTGATGTGTAACCATAAAAAATATAGGTTTTACAAAATATTATATAGGCACACAAAAAAAAGTTCTGTACCAGATATTATGTGAAGTACCTTCCGGTACGTTTTTCGGTGCGCTAAAAACGAACCCGAAATCAGAATTTACCCATCACCCTTAGATTTTCCCCAGCACCCCCTCGAAGTGTCAAAATTTTATTTATTTAGAAAAGATATAATACATATCTGACAATACGTTTTTTGATGTTGTAAAAACGAATATAAAGTTAGAATTTACCCATAACCCTTGAATTTATCCCTAGCAACCCCCAGTATTATTACCCAGCAACCACCCTTAGAGCAAAAATTTTATTTTGCTAGAATAATTTAAATAAATATCTGACAATACGTTTTTAGGTGTGCTAAAAACAAGAATGAAGACTTTTGACCTGGGCTGGGGGGGTTGCTGGGGCAAAATCTAAGGGTGATGGGTAAATTCTAACTTCATATTTGTTTTTAACATGCCAAAAAACGTATTGTCAGATATTTATTATATCTTTACCAAATAAATAAAATTTTGATCTTTGGGGGGTGGGGCTAAGGGTAATTTGTAAATTCTAACTTCATATTCGTTTTTAACACGCCAAAAAACGTATTGTCAAATATTTATTATATCTTTTCCAAATGAATAAAATTTTGACCCTTTGGGATGGGGAGTGCTGGGGGGTTTCTGGGGCAAAATTTAGGGGTAATTGGTAAATTCGAACTTTATATTCGTTTTTAGCACACCAAAAAACGTATTGTCAGATATTTATTTTAATTCTTCCAATAAAATAAAATTTTTGACCTAAGAGTGGTTTCTGGGTGATGCTAGGGGTTGCTGGAGGTTGCTAGGGTTAAATTCAAGGGTTATGGGTAAATTCTAACTTCATATTTATTATTACTACTGTTATATCTTTCCAAAGAATAAAATTTTGACCCTTCGGGGGGTGCTGGGACAAAATCTAAGGGTGATGGGTAAATTCTTACTTTGGATTCGTTTTTAGCGCACTTCACATCTGGTTCAGAACTTTTTTTTTGTGTGCCTGTGTTATCGGATTACCCTCAAAATTGGTCAAAAGTCAAATTTTAATTTGCAAAAATTATTATTAATCGGAGGTTTTTCGATCATTTAACAATTTTTATCATAAATCCGATGAAGAGTAGAATAAAATGAAAAAAAAAACTCTTCAATATGTCAATTTTTCGATTTTTTTTATGGCCAAAATCTGTGAAGCCCCACTTCTATATAATTACCAAAATATTACAATCCTTATGTTAAGTTGTAACATTAAGAGATTTTTTCCAACATTTCCCCATGTTTTTTGATAAACTAGGATTCGCAATATATTAATATGGTAATAAAGCCAAAAATGCATTTTTCATTGTCCGCGTTTTAACTTTATAAATACTTTATTGTTTCGTAGAAGTTATGCTTATTTATTTAGATTTTGAAGAAAATCATATACTATACTGGCAACGGCGGAATTACGCAATTGTGTGGGATAATTTCCAAGAATAGAATACAGAGCCCATCAATGAATAATTCATAATATCTATTAGGTTTATTTAAAAATTAGAATTGGAAAATTTTAATCACTTTTATTTTTAGATTAAGAGCTGGAACAGTAGTTGGAGTTTGCGCTAATCTAGCTTACCTACTGGCGATGTTATTGCAACCTTATATGCCAGAGACAAGCGCAAAATTAAAAACTCAATTAAATTGCAGTGATGTAGCTTTGGACCCAAAGTAAGTAGATAATACATACTTAACACATATAAATAGTACCCATTGAATCAATGGAATTAAAATAATTATTGTACACCTATGTACCGGGTTATTCATTTTAAAGTAAACAGGGCTTTATTTTTGAACTTTCCTGTACTTTTTTAAAAAACGAATATAGCCATTTCGTGTATTTTTTGCCGTAGAATTCAATAATCTAATCAGAAAAAATTTGAAACAAAAACAAAGAGTTACAGCACGAGTGACGTATTTTTTTAAATGAAATACCCCCTATATTTTTATATCAATAGATAGAGATTTTCACAAAGAATTCGGTGATAAAGGGGTTGCTGGGTTTATTTCCTGCGGTTCTGTTGCAATTGTTTAAAAACTGCATGATATTATAAGGATAGTTTCACCTGAAAAAACCTGGCTGCCACAGGTCACAGGTGCTTATTTGTCAAAGTCAAGAATTTTAAAAATACGTTTATTACTTTGAGGTAAAATATGGTGGTAATAAGAACACTTATAACAAAAATATATAATATTACTAATAATTTAAATGTTCTATATGACCCCCTTTGTTTTTAAAACATGATCTAAGGGGTTCCTTAGCCTTTCTAAGCTCGCCGATATAATTTGAGGTTCTTGGTTAAGACGATTAATTTCATTTACAATTTTTTCTCTCATTTCTTCTGTGTTTCTGTTTCCATTTTGGTAAACGACATTCTTCAAGTGACTCCATAGAAAAGTGTCCAAAATTGTAATATCTGGACTATTAGGTGGCCATCTAATAGTGCTATAACGTCCAATCCACTGATTGTATCGGCGATTGAGATACTGCACAACTTGACGAAAAGCATGGGGCGGCGCTTCGTCTTGTTGCCAAATTATCTTGCGATACGTTTCGAGTGGCAATTCTTCTAAAATGTCCCCAATATCGTTTTCAAGAAGATTGAGATATCTTTCTCCAGTTAAGGATCCCTCATAGAATATGGCCCGACAATTCTATTGTTAAGCACACCACACCAGACATGAAGAGAAGACCTCCCTTGGTATTTAATCTCTTGAAACTCCTGGGATTTTGTCTTGCCAAGCTGTGTGTATTGCGTCGGTTAAACATTTCCGATGTACTGAACATACCTTCATCCGTCCAAAGAATCGTTTGGGACAGGGTAGGATCGTTATCTTGTTCATGGATTAAAATTTATGAAACTAAATTGAAAGCAGAGGATTCCTTTTGTTCACGTGTTAAAATGCTGCACTGGAAGAGCGTGATATGGAAGATACTTAAAATAGTTCAGTGTTCTCTGAACCGTCGCATAGGTTATCTTCTTCTTGCAGGGCCATACCTCAAGTCTCTAACTGCGTGAGTAATTGACTTCATAAGGATACAAGAGTAAAATAAACGTTTAGAATAGCTCGATCCCGGTTTCTTTTTCTCATTGTAGTCCTTTTTCTAATATGTAACGATTTTGTTTCTTTGAATAAGACCTTCATTTTAAAATCGTTTTTACTGATACATTTCGGTGGAAATTGGCAACATATCTTCGTTGTGTTTCCCTGGCGTTTTCTCCACATTTATAATGGAGAGTTATAATTTAAAGCCTTTCTTCTAATGAAAACCTCATTGTATAACTACTCCAAAAAGTAATAAAGGTATTTTAAAAATTCTTGACTTTGACAAATAAGCACCTGTGACCTCAAACTGAAACTCAAACCAGTGCTTTATTGTTAAATATTAATTAACATTTTCATTTATTTATTATATATATATATATATATATATATATATATATATATATATATATATATATATATATATATATATATATATATATATATATATATATATATATATATATATATATATATATATATATATATATATATACA
Source organism: Listronotus oregonensis (assembly GCA_019359885.1). Classification (NCBI taxonomy): domain Eukaryota; kingdom Metazoa; phylum Arthropoda; class Insecta; order Coleoptera; family Curculionidae; genus Listronotus; species Listronotus oregonensis. Next base: position 116,325 of record JAHBCN010000933.1, read on the forward strand.
GTATGTCCACGGAAAAGGTGTTGAAGAGGAAAAACTTTTTATTTTTGATTTTATCGAAAAAACTACTTTTGATAAAAAATTTTGCTACTTCTTAGAGTAAGATTGGGATAGAAACATTTAACATATTTTATACGCGGTGTTTAGAAAATTGAAAAAACTTAAAATGGTATAGGAGTAAAGTGCATTTATTTAAGAAGATATGAAAATAAGTTACTAGAAAAAGTTGTTCAAAATTAAAAGGTGTCTCTAATATCAATTTTTGAAAAAATCGGCCTACTTTTATTTATTTGTGATTAAATTTATTTTAATATCAATTTAAATTTTTAAAATCAATTTTATCAAATTTTTTGCTGTTAAGTAAGCATTTAAAGCTGACGATACTGCGGCTAATGAATTATAAAACCAAAAGTGTCAATAAAGCGTGTCACTATGTACGCCTACTAGTACAATAATAAATTGTTAATTTGGAATGAGTTAATCAATATTATAATAATTTTTCATTACAAATTAATAAAAGAAGGCCGAATTTTTTTTGAAAATTGATATTAGGAACTATCTTTTACTTTTATACAACTTTTCACATAGTAACTTGTTTCCATATCTTCTCAAATAAATGCACTTTACTTTTGAACCACAAAAAAAGTTTTTTTCAATTTTCTGAATACCGCGTATAAAATTTGTTAAATGTTTCTATTCCAATCTTACTCTAAGAAGTAGCAAAATTTTTTTCAAGAGTAGCTTTTTTTGATAAAATTAAACATAAAGAAGTTTTTCCTATTCAACACCTTTTCCGTGGACGTACTGGTATGTCCACGGAAAAGGGGTTGAATAGGAAAAACTTCTTTATTTTTAATTTTATCGAAAAAAGTTACTTGTGATAAAAATTATTGCTACTTCTTAGAGTAAGATTGGAATAGAAACATTTAACATATTTTATACGCGGTGTTCAGAAGATTGAAAAAACTTAAAATGGTACAAGAGTAAAGTGCATTTATTTGCAAAGATATGAAAATAGGTTAAAAGAAAAAGTTGTTCAAACGTAAAAGGTAGTCTCTAATACCAATTTTCTAAAAAATCGGCCCACTTTTATTTATTTGTGATTAAAATTTTATTATCATTTAACTAATTCCAAATGTTTGTACTAGTAGGCGTTGATAGTGACAAGCTTTATTGACACTTCGCTTTTATAATTCATTAGCCTCATTATCGTCAGCTTAAAATGGTTACTTAACAGCAAAAAAATTGATAATAAATTGATATTAAAAATTTAAATTGATATTAAAATAAATTTAATCACAAATAAATTAAAGTAGGCCGATTTTTTCAAAAATTGTTATTAGAGACTACCTTTTAATTTTGAACAACTTTTCCTAGTAACTTATTTCCATATCTTCTCAAATAAATGCACTTTACTCTTGTACCATTTTAAGTTTTTTTAATTTTCTGAACACAGCGTATCAAATATGATAAATGTTTCTATCCCAATCTTACTGTTAGTAGCCAACAAGAATTTTGAAGGGGTAAATTATTTCAATAAAATCAAAAATAAAAAGTTTTCTCTTCAACACCTTTTCCGTGGATACTATTGTATATACAAATCTATCTCCTAATTTTCCTTATACAGAATTTCAGAGACAATCTAGCCAGCGCGGTCGGAGCTGATGTTCACTCCTTGGGGTAAAATAAAATGATTGGGATAATACGGGTTTGGTCGTTTTCCGGAGTAACAATACAAGCGACTAAGCAGTTTGCTGTTGCTTGAAAAGCTTGAAATTTAAATGTTTATTGTAGTTATAATGCATCTGTAATATTAATTTACTGCAGGAAAAAGGCCTGCAAAAACCTGTTTGATATGCCTCAGGTACGCGTAGCGCGCAGAAAACAAGTTATTGTCCCTTAATTACTTTCATACTTCTATCATTCCTAGCATTTATTCATCTTTCATACTTTATATACAATTATTATACATATTCACACGCTTTCCACTCTTTTACATCTACAATATTTACAAGTAAAATTTCTTATTGTTTGCAGTTACGTGTATCATTTAATGCACGTTAACTGTTGTTATGAAATAATACTGACTGAATGATTGTCGTTTATTAAGTATGTTGATTTGGACCAATCAGGTGCCCGCTTCGCTCAAAATTTCGCGTTGGCGGGGCCCGTTAAAGGGGAGTTCCGTGCAATGTAAATACCTAGGTGTTTGGTTTGTATTATCATTTTTATGTCTTATGAATAAATGACATTTAGGATTTTGGGGCGGGATGGGAGTAAAAAAGGGACTAAGTCCCCGTCTCTATAAGTAAAATGGTAGTCGCCAGTAGAGTGGTTTATGTTTAGTTTGGTCGTGATGTCTTAAGTTACTAGTAAGGTGTCATGTAAGAATAGACAGAAGGTGCTTGTTTTTGATAGAATCTACACGCAATATTGTAAATAAATTCGTCTATTCTTTTTCTACGTCTGTCATGTTATGTAGAGTGTCAATACGTTCGTAGCTGTCCGAAGATGTTACACATCTTAGAACCTTGTTTTGGTAACGTTGTAGTCGTGCCATTTGGGTATTCGATATGCTGCACCATGCTGGTGCAGTGTATGTTATTATTGGTCGTATAATTTGTTTGTAAATTGTCCGTTTGTTTTCCCGAGAGAGGCCAGATCTGGGGGAGAGCATTGCATAAGGGGGTATGCAGTGCTGCATAAGGCCCTGCCTATGCAATACATGGGTAATGTGCTGTTTAAATGAGTCTCTCGTCAATAATGACTCCGAGATATCTCATTTTTTCAACTTGAGGTAATGGGATTATCATTTATTACTAATGGGAATATTTATTCGGTTGTTTGTAAATTTTTTGGTAATTATCCATGTGCATTCACTTTTGCTTTACGTTCACACTAATTTTCCATTTATCCACCAAGGTTTAAATAGTGGAGGTGGTTTTGTATGTGTTTTGGCCCGTTCGGCATAGTATGAGTGTGAGTAAATCAGTGCGTCGTCGGCAAATAGAGCCACCCTTAGTTGACGGGAATTTAGGGAATCTGCTGCTCAAACAAGTTGTACAGTTTTAGGAGAAAGTACTGATGCCTTGTGGGACTCCAGCATGCACTCTTCTTTTACTTGATAAGGAATTTTTCTACTTTTATTTTGAAATGACCTGTTACTTATGTAGGAATGAAATAATTTTGTTACGTACATTGTGGATGTTATGGTGTTTTTACCAATTTATATATAAGGCCGTTGTGCCATACCGTGTCAAAAAAGGCTCTCTTGATGTCTAGAGCCAATAACACGGTATTTTGCTATTATTCTATTTATATGGTTAAGGGCTTCTTGGATTACCCTAAAAATTAATAAAGTGGTATTATGGCCCTCTCTAAAGCCGAACTGTTCATCTGGTACATTGTCCAAGTATTTTTTGTACTTGCCATCTTGTTCTCAGATTGTTTTTAAATCTGATCAAGTTGGCAACGTCGTCTGGTAAGTTGTCTTCTTTGTCTTTAATTATTCGTTTTTTGGCAATATTATTTCGCGCAAACTGGATATTTTCGGTAAGGATTTTTACTTGTTGTTCAAGTTGATCCCTATCGTTTATGTTATTATTTATAATAATAACATAAACGACAGGGATCAACTTAAAACAACAACAGTTTTTTCAGGTGAATCTATTCTTATTATTGCAGTTTTTAGACAATTGAATCGCAGAAAATAAACCCAGCAACCCTATATCACCGAATTCCTCGTGAAAATCTCTATTTATTGATATAAAAATATACAGGGTATACCATTTAAAAAAATACGTTACTCGTGCTGTAACTCTTTTGTTTTTGTTTCAAATGTTTTTTCTGATTAGATTATTGAATTCTACGGAAAAAAATACACGAAATGGCTATATTCGTTTTTAAAAAACACAGAAAAAAGTTCAAAAATAAAGAAAAGCACAATTACCAAAATGAATAACCCTGTACTCTGTATCATATTCAGTGCTAAAAATATATTTGCACACTCTAAATAAAAATAAATAAGCATTCAAAGAAATATCCTTATGGTAAAAAGCAAATACGGTATTGCAATATTATGAATTTCGAGAACCCTTGATTTACTTTCAAAAAAGGAAACACTAAATTATGAAATATAAAAATTTAAAAGTCAATGTTGCGTGATTAATCTAATAGACGGGCCTAAAAATCTAGAGTATTTTTTTTTTTAATTTATTTAGTATAAAATTTCAGTATTCTTCCAACAATATGTAAGTAAAAAAATAAAAATAATTAAAGGTACAAAAAATTAGGAAAAGGTAACTTTAAAAATTCTTTTTTTCAATAAATATTTTTGAAATATGTAAAATTAAAGTAAACACTTAATTGTAAGCTTCCTTTCGTTAAATAGAAAAAAAAAAAATAAAAGGATTTTTTGTTAATTTCAAGTTGTAGTAGGGCTCATGAGTCAAAATTTTATAGCCGCCTAATGTCTAATAATTCTAAACAAAAATTGGTTTTAATCATAATTATTATTTTTAAGGATAATTTGTTAGTAATCCACTTCGTTCATTATATTTACAGTATTAAATTTACCATATTTGACTTAACAAATGCATATAATATAACAAATTATGTATGAACCTTCTATGTCTATTTGAAAATAAAGTTGTGATGATTATCTAAAAAATTTCTCCATTATATCTTTTGCTTTTATTTCTACTTTTAGCAATGTGGAAATTACAAATCTTCTGCCGCCTGGCCACCAAATTGGAGAACCCCAACCATTGTTTAGTAAAATTGAACCTGATCTTATTGAAGAATACAAAAAGAAATTTGCTGGAACTCAGGAAGAAAGGAAGTCACCCCCTAAAATGAATAATAAACCATCTGCAAATGTTAATGTAGATATTAAATCCCTTGAAGCAGAAATTTCTAAACAGGTACATATTTTAATTTCATATGGTACTTCCAAGGTAAAGAATATTGGCAACCATACTATTTCATTTGGTTTATTATAGCTTATTTGTCTGAAAACACAAAAATGCTAATATTTTAAATGTTTAAAAAATCGGAGTTATATATAGGATGTCCCAGAATCGGTGGGCAATCTTTTGGAATCTAATAGAAAACCTAAAAATATTATAACAAATTCCCATAAACTTTTTTCCTATGACCCTCTCCTACAGAGATACAGGTACATAACGGATGCCCCTGGAAATCGTTTTTGTTTAACTAACTTTTGGTATACTAGGCCTAATTTAAGAGTTTTTTAATATGATGGTTACTAGATAAGTCTTCTTAAAACGAACCCAATAAATCATATTTGGCATATTTAGTTTGCCAGGGACGAACTAGCTCTGACAATAATAGCAGTTTTTTTAACACCCTTTATGATATAGGCTCAACAATATTATTTTTGGATAGCTTTAACCTCAAACTAAAAAAAAAGGTACTCTTGACTGACATCGATAAAATCAACTGTTTAGAAGAAATAAAATATCATGGTTGGTATTTTTTTACATTATACAGGGTATTTTCTAATTGTACGTTATTATTTAGGGAAGAAAGTTTTTAGGTTCATTTTAAGAAGAAAACTTTATATGAACTTATGTCCTAAACGTCTTAACTTAAGATACAGGGTGCGAAAATTTTCAAAAATAAATAATTTATTATTAATATCTGTAATACCACATTAGATATTTTAATGAAATTTGGCATAAATGTACTATGTATTAAGAAGTATTTTTAAGTGTACATTTTTTTTAATTTCCACTAGTTGCGTTCATACAGAATTTGACCTACATATTTTGGCAAATAAAAAAAAAACGTGGTACACTAAAAATGCTTCTTGATACATAATACATGTATGCCAAATTTCATTAAAATATCTAAAGTGGTATTACAGATATTAATAATAAATGATTTATTTTTAAAAATTTTACCACCCTGTATCTCAAAAGTTAAGACGTTTAGGACATAGGTTCATATAAAGTTTTCTTCTTAAAATGGTATAGTAATGGTAAAGTTGCCTCCCTAAATATTGACATTCAATTAGAAAACACCCTGTATAATATGAAAAACTTTACCAATCATATTATTTTATTTCCCTTTAATAGTTGATTTTATTGATGTCAATCAGGAATACCTTTTTTTTAGCTTAAGGATAAAGCTATTTAAAAATAATATTGTTGGGCCTACAGGGTGTTAAAAAAATTGCTAATATTGTGTCAGAGCTAGTCCGTCCTTGGCAAACTAAATAAGCCAAATATGATTTAATAGGTTCATTTTACGAAGACTATCTCAGTAGGGGAGGGTCGTAGGAAAAGAGTTTATGGGAACTTGTCATAATATTTTTAGGTTTTCTATCAGATTTCGAGAGATTGCTCACATATTCTGGGACACCCTGTATATTATTAATAATAACTGACTTTATTGTAAATACAAAAATCTATGTACAAAAGGCACAGTTGAAGCTTAACCTGTAAACAAATACAATTTGAAATTTAAAAGAACTAACATTAATATTAGTAAGCTAAGTACTGTCTTAAAAATATAAGTAAATTTAAAAACTTAAACTTAAAACAGCTTTATTGTGCAAGAAATAAATCTAATTGACAAAGCAAATACTATTATCAGCAGATAATATAACAATCACCTTAAAAATAAAAATAAAAATAATTAATTAGGTTAAAATGGCATAAATCAATGAAGTATAAAGTAACAATGATCTAATATGGCAAGACAAAAAAAAAAATAAAGAAAACATAATATAAACATAAAAGAAAATGTAGAATAAAACTGGTCAAATATTTTTGGGATAAATATTTACAGTTAAAATATATAACTATAAAATATTATGATCATTTCTTAATTCAAATAGTCATGAAAAAAACTTATTGATACAATCATACAATTTGAATAAAAGCAATTTTTATAAATCGAATTGTATTCTGCAATTGTCTTAAAGTTAATGGTAGGTGATTAAACATCTTTTTACCTTGTTAAATAATTGAATTTTTTGTTTTTGCAGCTTTTGAAATTGGCAAATTTATATGATTAACTTGCCGAGTACAATAATTTTGTAAACTATTCAGATTACTTTATATTTTTTATGAACAATATATAAGGTTTTCAGACGAAACAAGCAAAGCAGTGTTAGAATTCTTGTTAGTCTTTTGCAAATAGAGGTCTATATGAATCACCAAATCCTGTTTTTAACATATATTGTACCGCTCTCTTCTGTAGCACAAACGATGTCTCTTGTTAAAACCCCCAAAAACAGGTTTCGTAACGTAATTAAGATTCAAACAGTGCAAAATATGCACTTTTATGATTTCATCCATAGATATATAAGCAAAGGGAGATAAAACTGTTTACAATTAAAAGCAATCAAACATTGAAATAGTGTCTACCTCTCTAGACCACTTGATGGTCGAACGTGTTTGATACACATGCTCCCTGGCCGATTGTCCTTTATTAGCGAATTTTTAGGATATTGCTTTATTAATATTTTCTTTGTAAATTCTTAAAGAGATCACAGATCATAACATGTCGTTATGCAATAACTTAGTAGCAGCGACATAAACATGTTTTTTAGTTAATTTTTATTTTGCTTTATTAATATTATTCTCAAAAATAATCATAACGGAATATTAACGGTCAAGATGGGCAACACTGATTTTTGTAGTTTATTCATAATTTTTGTACGCTAGGGTCACGAAGGTCGCCGGTCAGCTAGTAGTAAATTTTTTATATGTGTTGTGAGGCGATGTTGCATTTCGTTTAAACTAGCTCAGAGAGAGATTTGTGTTTTTAAAGTGCTGTTATAAGAGGATTTTCTTAATATTTTATGTATTATTTTTAATAAACAGACTAAAAAATGGTTGTGAAGTGCCAGGTTTGCGGAAAACTGGATTCTCGTAATAAAAATCTTTCGTTTCACAGGTAAGTTTAAACAGTTCTTTTATAAAACTTCACTTCATTGACGTGCAATACCATGGCGAACAAATAACATTTTGTTGTTAATACCTTTTATGTTATATTTTTGTGCAGATTAACAACGATTGTTTACTTATTTTAGCATAAAATTTTATTATATAACTAACGAAAACATTGTTTAATTATTTTATAATCGATTGAAAGTAACCATCAAGGTATAGTTTTTGTTACAAACTTTTTTATTAGAGTAATATAGCATATGAACAATTTCAATTATAAAATTTGTTTTAAGGTTTCCTGTTGACCCGGAGAAAAAAAAATGGTTTTCCCTACTTGGATTTGAAAAGAATATGCAGTTACCACAAATTGTCAAACTCTTTCAGATTATTTTGATCCTTGTGATATTATTACAAATAGAAATGAATAGTTAGTTAAATATTCTTGTATTAGTTAAGAATACTTTAATATTGTAACTGAATACAATAAATTATATGCAAAAAAACAGTGATATTTTTTCTCACCTTTTTCCTTTTCTCGTAAAAAAAAAAAAAAAAACATTAAAAACATAAAAGTTAAAAATACCTATTTAATTTAGAAAAATGAAATTTATTCACAAGAAAGGGTCCTAATAATAGATTTTTTTATTTAAATCCAAATCCCAAATTTTAATTTTCCTAAAAACTCCCAATTATATTTTGATATTCGTAACATTTCTTGGTCTATTAATTTCCTCCTCTCACTTTTACAAAATGGTATTGCATGCGTTTTTGATCTCATTAGTGGACTTTGAGGGTAGCTGTCAGATGATCTGTTATCCCTTTTTATGACATAAAATAAAATCTATAAAAATCGGTGGATAGCGATGAAGATAAAAACACGGGCAATTGCGATAAAGTTAAAAAACAGATTTAAGCTTTTTATTATGTATGGTTAACGGTTAACAATGCCAGTGTCAGAAGTGTCGCTTTATATGATAAATAAAGTTTAATTATTGTATTGAACCAATAGGTTTTATTTACTTGCACATTCCTTGAAACAGAACAAAAAAGTTGTCAACTTTATTTGGACTGAGTCTCAGAAAATAGAGATTTTTGGAAAATATACTAAAAAAATATACTTTAGTAATTTTCTATAGATAAATAGTTTTTGGAAACGAACCACGCCACTGGTGGTCCGCCGCGTTTTGCGCTGCTAAACATTTGCGACGTTGCCTGCAGGGAATTTTTTTATCGGAAGTCCTTTTCTTACACATTATGAATGTTTGATACACAACAAAAACCAATTTATGAATGAACGGTTATATCTCCCTTTGCTTATATATCTATGATTTCATCCAATTCCCTAGAAATTACTCTCATTTCATAGCAATTAAAGGATATCTTTTTGCTCAGGTATAAAATATGGTTAGCAAATTTTAATAAACTATCAATCTAAATACTTAAAAATTTATTTACGTTTTCAGTATGAAGGGTCTAAGATCCCAAAAAAATGTCATGTTAACAACATTTAAAACTGTAATACTAATAGACAGACGATTAGCATCCGTCACCTCACATACCTTTATCAAATCATCATTCATCTTCTATTCTAGCATCACTAAATCTTTATTTGTCCAGATAATTGTAGCATCATCAGCAAAAAGTGTAAACAACCCCGACACGTGATTATGAGGTAAATCATAAATATATAAAAGAAATAGTAGATGAACCAATACCGAACCTTGGGGTACACCACACGCTACAATTTGCTAATCAGAGAAACTGTTATTAAATTTTAAACTCCGCCTACAATGAAATAAATGTGACTCAAACCAGTCCAGAGCCTTACCCCTTATTCCTTACCTAATAAGTTTTGGGAGTAATATTATTTGATTCAAACAATCAAACGCCTTGGATAGATCACATAATACCGCTGCTGCCCCCTTATTTCCCTTAAGGCCTAAATATAGATAATTAAGAAATAAAAATAGCATCTTAGGTTCCAACCAACTCCTAAAACCTGAATTGCTTAATCCAGAGCAATCTGTGTTTAGTTAAAAAAAACATCAAACGTTTCTTTACCAATTTCTCTATTAGCGTGGACATTGTAGTAAGTCTAAGTGGGTCTCGAATTTGCTGGTATGTTAGTATCTCCACCTTTATGAAGAGGAATTACCACGCCTTGTTTCAGACACCTAGGGAAAATGCCGGACCGAATAGAATAGTTTATAACATCCGCAAGGCTTTCAAGCATTCAGACCAGCCAATGAAGAAAAACGTTAAGAGAAATTTTATCCTAACCTGCAGAGTTTTTATTTTTAATTGTTCCAAATATTTCAATAGTTTTTTGCACAGTGATAGATGTATGAAAAAATGACTCAACAACTCTAATTTGTTTTAAGAAATTAATAGGATCAACATAAGAATTTATTGTTTATGTAAATAAAGCGCAATCAAAAAATAAAAATTATTGATCTTTCTAGCAGACAGAAGAGGCTCAGTTGGGGTGTCAGTATTATTTTTTTACTCTCAAATCATTAACAAAACGCCAAAAACTTCTTCCGCCTATTATTCTAAAAATTCTAGTTTTGTGATAAAATTGTTTTGCATTTTTTAGAGTACTTTTATAAACTAACCGATATTTGTTGTGGTTAACTTTATTTTCAAGATAATATTTTCTTATGTAGTGCAAAGAGCGCATATTTCTCGACGATACACTTAATCCCCCAGTAAACCACGGTTTTCCTTCGGTAGATTTAACATTTACAACAGGAAAGAACACATTAAAAGCATCCAACAAAACAGAATTAAAAGTAGAACCTAATTATTCGGTATCTCTAAGAATTTGAACCTAAAATATTCGGTATCTCTACAGTTTTTCATAAACCTAGAATAACTACTAGCCGTATACAACCTTTTACATTTTCCTGATGACCTGACATGATCATTATTATAAACAGAAACTGTAAACAAAACTGCCTTATGATCTGACAGACCCATACCAAACACACCACGACCATCACGGTCCTCCCCATAATTTGAACAAACATAGTCTAGAAGAGTTGAAGAACTGGGTGTAATGCATGTAGGCTGCACAACATAAATCTCCAAATCATAAGAACTTAGCAGATTTTAGAGGAACTGGGTTAATTAGTATATATTTAGCGGCATAGCAAACAATTCTTTTGCCTCTATAGTTTGTGTGTCCCAATTGTGTTTTAGTGTTTAAATGCCTGTTATAAGTTCTATCAATATTTATCCCCCGCGGATAAAAAAGTTAAACTGACCTTACATCTTTTTATAATGGCATGACATATTTACAGTCGGCTTATAAAAAAATTAACACTGTGGTTTCTAACAAAATATATATGTAACGTTTTAAAAATCTCACACAAATACTGTAGAGACAATGAAGAAGAAATCTCTAGATAAAATGACAAGCATGATGGTTTTTTGATCAAATAATTTTAGGCAATTTTGCCAGATTGTTTACTTAACAATCGATTAGTAAACGTCCGTTCAATTTGTTGACTGACCGTTAAACTTACAATATCTAAATATTTATAAAATAGTTTTTTTAATATATCTTTTTGAACATGATCACATAAATATATTTTTGATAGGGACTGATAGTAAGGCAGTTAAAGGAAGGAGGTGCAGACAAATCTACATGGCAACCGGAAGTTACAAAATTATTAGCTCTTAAAAAACAACTAGCTGAGGCTACAAGTATTTCCAGTCAAGTTCCTCAAAAGGAAAAGTTGGTTTCTAAAAACAATGTTGATATTACAGCCCTTGAAGCAGAAGTTGCTAAACAGGTATGCATGTTTAATGGTATACATGTAACAAACTATATTAATTTAAAAGTTTTTTTCGTCTGTTACTAAGTGTTTTTAAGTATTTTTAAAGAGTTAAAGCCATAAATGTGGATGTGCAGACACAATATTAACAGTCAAGTTTCTTTATGCACTGGAGGGTGGGGATGGGGTGTTAGTATGGATTTATGATTATATGTTGTATATAAATCGATGCCTTTGTGGAAGTTTTATGAGGTCCAAGATGACACAAAGGCTCCTTATATTGTATTGTATGGAACAAAGTTAAACAATGATGAGATAGAAAGTATTATTTAAAACTCTTATGTATATTGATCACACTTAGCCCTTTTTTAAACTTGTGGTGTTACATACTCACTTATTTAAACAAGAACTTTTTCTGGAATACATTTAGAATTTCTTAATTTCCAACTTGACTTCTAACTCTCTTTTTTTCTTATTTTACTAATGATCGTATCCTTCATTGTTATACTTAGCTCTCCAAGCTTGATTTAAAAAACAAGCTCAGGGTAATGAAGATATTTCTTTTACCGGATCTTTAATTAATATTCGATTTTCGCACCAAAAGTGTCCAGTTTAATACCCCAAGCACACATTGATGGTCTCTCTATCGAAAAGAGTTTAAATTGTCATTCCTTACTTATTAAATTATGCAGAACAAAGGATTATTAAACCTTCTAGGTGTTATTTTCAAGAATAATCCTAATGGCGTGAACACATTAAATTCATAATCACAGTAGTATCCAAAAACTCCTTTTTTTTTTAAGAATACATTTTCCCCTTTTAATGTGTGTCCACCAAGCACTAATAAGGCTGTATTTGTGGCTTTCTTGGTATAAAAAAGAAATACAAAATTGCTGCTTTGTATATTTTTTCAGTAAAATTTAAAAGATTACTTAAAAAAATAATTTGAACTGAAACATAAGAGGTACGGTTAAATTTAACATTTTTCTAATGGGACGTCTTATTTATTGGTTTGATTATAAATTATTTTATTTTATTAGACTTCGTTGTTAATATTAAATATTTTAAAAGAAAAATTATTTGGCTTTTCTCCAGAATAAAGATTTTTTTATATTATTTTAAAAAATTATACTTTTTTTTAGAGATTATTATGGAGAGCTAGTCTGCTCTCGCAATAATAGTAACAAAAACATGAAAAGACATAAAAAGGTTTAATTCTTTATAAAATTGATTTGTTTTAAGTACTATAATAAAATAATTATTTTTATGAAATTCTATAAAAATGGAAAATAAACTTACTTGAAAACATTGGCAACCCGTTATAAGATATATATGTTATTTCAAATTTATTGGTTATTGACGAACGGATGTATCACATAAATTATTTGATTATATTACTTAAAACAGATAAGAAAATAAAAAATTGTGTTTTGTTAACTAACATTGACTTCTGACATGACTTTTTTAAAAAATAGTTACTGGTGAAGGTACACGTGTAGGTACCTTTAATATTTAAAAAATATGTATATAAAAAAAAAAAAGTAAATAAAACTTTTAGCCATATAGATAGGTTTTTTATAGTTTATTTTGATTTCTGGGAATATCAAATTAAAAGAAAAATTATTTGGCTTTTCTCCAGAATAAAGATATTTATATATTATTTTAAAAAATTATACTTTTTTTAGAGATTATTATGGAGAGCTAGTCTGCTCTCGCAATAATAGTAACAAAAAACATGAAAAGACATAAAAAGGTTTAATTCCTTATAAAATTGAATTGTTTTAACACTATAATAAAATAATTATTTTAATGAAATTATATAAAAATAGAAAATAAACTTACTTGAAAACATTGGCAACGCGTTATAAGATATATATGTTATTTCAAACTTATTGGTTATCGACGGACGGGTGTAGCACATAAATTATTTGATTATATTACTTAAAACAGTTAAGAAACTAAAAAATTCTGTTTTATTAACTGACATTGACTTCTGACATGACTTTTTTAAATAAATAGTTACTGGTAAAGGTACACGTGTAGGTACCTTTAATATTTAAAAAATATGTATAAAAAAGTAAATAAAACTTTTAGCCATATAGATAGGTTTTTATAGTTTATTTTGATTTCTGGGAATATCAAATTAAAAGAAAAATTATTTGGCTTTTTTCCAGAATAAAGATATTTATATATTATTTTAAAAATTATACTTTTTTAGAGATTATTATGGAGAGCTAGTCTGCTCTCGCAATAATAGTAACAAAAAACATGAAAAGACATAAAAAGGTTTAATTCCTTATAAAATTGAATTGTTTTAAGTACTATAATAAAATAATTATTTTAATGAAATTATATAAAAATAGAAAATAAACTTACTTGAAAACATTGGCAACGCGTTATAAGATATATATGTTATTTCAAACTTATTGGTTATCGACGGACGGGTGTAGCACATAAATTATTTGATTATATTACTTAAAACAGTTAAGAAACTAAAAAATTCTGTTTTATTAACTGACATTGACTTCTGACATGACTTTTTTAAATATAAATCAAAATAAACTATAAAAAACCTATCTATATGGCTAAAAGTTTTATTTACTTTTTTTTTTTATATACATATTTTTTAAATATTAAAGGTACCTACACGTGTACCTTCACCAGTAACTATTTTTTAAAAAAGTCATGTCAGAAGTCAATGTTAGTTAACAAAACACAATTTTTTATTTTCTTATCTGTTTTAAGTAATATAATCAAATAATTTATGTGATACATCCGTTCGTCAATAACCAATAAATTTGAAATAACATATATATCTTATAACGGGTTGCCAATGTTTTCAAGTAAGTTTATTTTCCATTTTTATAGAATTTCATAAAAATAATTATTTTATTATAGTACTTAAAACAAATCAATTTTATAAAGAATTAAACCTTTATGTCTTTTCATGTTTTTTGTTACTATTATTGCGAGAGCAGACTAGCTCTCCATAATAATCTCTAAAAAAAAAGTATAATTTTTTAAAATAATATAAAAAAATCTTTTTATACGACTGCTTTAGAAAATGGGGTTTTGCACACGCTAAACAAGCTTTGAAAATTGTATTTTGCGCACAATGTGTGCAAGGAAAATATGTTTTTTTGCACACGGTTCTGTCTTTCAATATGATTTATTATGGTTTTTATTGTTATGTCAAAAATATAGAAAACTCAAAAGTAGGCTTTATTCCATAGCAACCGTCATAGTTTTCTTGTTTTGTTGATTAGATACCAATTTAGATACAAAAAAATTTTGATTTCGCGAAAAAATGTCCGATTCTGAAGAAATTCTAAAAAAGCGAGTTTAATCTCGTCAAACCTACTTCCAACAAAGTCAAGAGATCGATATGAAGCCGAGTTACATCGATTTATGAAGTGGAGACAAGCAAATAACGTACAAACGTTTTCCGAAAATGTTATGTTGGTGTACTTTGAAGAGCTGTCGAACAAATACAAGTCTTCAACATTATGGAGCACCTTTTCCATGCTAAAATCAACCCTGAGGGCAAACCAAAATACGGATATTGGGAAATACCAGAAGTTGCAGGCCCTAATAAAAAGAAAATCAGAAAACTATGTGCCAAAGAAGTCCAAAATTCTTAGCGAGAATGATTTTTGCCGCTTCTAAAGAACGCTTCAGACGAGAAATATTTGCTAATCAAGGTAGGCATCACAGTTATTTTATTTATTTTATGGTGTCATTTTTTATAGTGAGAAGGTTTAGTAGGCAGGGGTTACCCAATTCTGTTTTTAAATAGTGCTAGTTTCATAAAGTACTTACTTAAAATGAATAAAACTAAAGACTTATCGGTATTTTTTCTTGTTTCAGGCAGTGGTGGCAGTCGGACTCTCTGGGGCATGCCGAAGAGAAGAATTGTGCTTCCTTAAAAAGAAAATATGACGGATTTTGGCAGCGCAATGTTAATTAAACTAGAGAATACCAAAACGAAGATGCCGAGATCATTTACAGTGTCAGGAAGTCTCTACACCATCTTAAAAAAGTATTCTGCCCTTCGACCTCCACTCCTGCAAACAGATCGTTTTTTCTTAATTATCAAAATGGAAAATGCACTCGCCAAAACATTGGAATTAACAAAATTGGCGGTATGGCAAAGACATCGCCAAATTTTTGATGTTGGAAACTCCAGAAGCCTATACCGGGCATTGCTTTAGGCGGTCGTCAGCCACAATATTGGTGAATTCTGGATCAGATTTGCTGGCTCTGAAGCGCCATGGTGGATGGAAATCCAGCTCAGTCGCCGAAAGTTATATAGATGACTCGCTTAGTAATAAAATGGATGTTTCAGAGAGGATCTCTTCCTCTGTCTGTTGCGGCACAGCCACAACAGCAATTGAGTAATGAAGTGCCGCAAGAAAACTGCAATATGCCGACGACAGAGAACTGTATAAGCAAGGTGCCAGAAAATGTTGTCTCCATCGTTAAAAAGTCGATCAACAATGCGACGATTCCTGCAGAAGTAAACATTACAATTAATATTTTAAAATAGTTATGAAGTTTCCTGTTTGCTAAATTATAGTCTGTAGTTTCTTGTTTTCATTATTTTTGTTTTGCGTTTGTTTTTAAAATAAAAATTTACACAAAAAATGTTTTTTTATTTGCAGTCGTATAAAAAGTATCGTAAAAACTCGTTAGAAAACCTCTTTGCACACTCGCGAGACTTGTGGACCTCGACTTCGTCTCGGTCCATCAATTTGTCTCGCCCGTGTGCAAAGAGTCGTTTTCAAACCTTGTTGTTTAATATACTATTATTCTGGAGAAAAGCCAAATAATTTTTCTTTTAATTTGATATTCCCAGAAATCAAAATAAATTATAAAAATTAAATATTTTATTTTTACCAGTATGTATTAAAAGTAGTAATAAACGCTAGACTTGGACATAATACTGAAGTTTTGTGTCTTGACATTTCAGGTAGTATTAATTTTTACCTTTTTTGATTTTTTGGTGTTGAGGGGGAAAATACCTGTAAAATTAAAAAAAAAATCATAAAAATTTGGTGATGTATTCTTTAAGAATAAATTACCAACTTTTTAGAACATAATTTTAAGTATTTCTTTTATTATAGAGGGTAAACCGTGACGACCCTATTGTGTATGTGTACCCTATTCTATATGTATTTAAACTATAAACGCGTTTTTCTCCAACCATATTTTTCAAATTGGCGTACACGATAACTCAAAAAGTTATTGATCGATCTCCCTAAATATCTTTGATATCTTTTTAATGATAATATTTTCTATATAAACCTAAAATTTCTGAAAATTTTTTGAAAAAATAATTTTATCGAAGCAAAAACAATGATTTTTTTTTCAAATCACTAGATCCGATGCTACAATTCTCACCGATTGAGAAGTCCCGCTACGGCCTTCCTGGAAGAATTTTGTGTACATCCGCCATTTTGAATAATAAAAAAGTATATATTATTTTAATGTTTAAATAAACCCAGCCAATTTTCAAAAATAAATAATGACCTTTTCATTAAAAAAAAAATCATAAAAATCAAGCAACATTTAGTCGTCTACAGGTATCTCCCTCTTTAAATCGCAAATATCTCATATTAATTAAATTAATAAGGCAATCTTTTTTATTCAAGCATTGCGAAAAGAATGAAGCGGTGAGGAAAGCTACAAATACCACCTTATTCAATCCTTGTTGAATGACTGTATACTTTCCTTGCCAAATCAGACCACACTTCGAATATTATTCCCATATCTGGCGATTGGCGTTTTCAGGCTTCTATTCAAAGTAGAGCCGTTCGTCTTATTAATGACCCCACTTTTACAAGAAAGCTTTCACCCCTAGAAACTCCCAGTGGGGCAACACAAAGTACTCTCAAACTCATATGTATTTCTTAATATTCGATTTAGAGGAACCAGGAACTTCCCACTTTGTACAGGGTTTTTCCATATATTTTGGAGCACCACCAGAGCTTTTATTTTAAGAGTAAGAAGAAACTTTCAATTACAAGAGTTAAAGTATTTTTACTGAACCGTCAGAATTTGTCATCAGATAAAACAAAAGAGCATCGGAAATGTGTTTAAAAATACAAGGTTAAGTCACAGCTTACTTACTTACAGCTCCACAACTCCGGTCGGCACCTTTGATCTCACAGTCTACGAACAAACGAGACAGAAGCGTTGCTCCCTCTGTCGCACATCCGGGAAAAGTCAGAGCCGGATTAAAACGATTACTTATTTATGTAAAAAGACAAATTTTTGCCTAACAGTACCGTAGTAGATAATTTTAAAGTTAATAAGAAATATAAAAATATACAATAAACTGATTCGAAAAAGTAATAACATTTTAATTGTTATAGACTAAAAAACTCATATGAGCTGACAAAGTAACATGGGCGATTTATAATATTTAGGTCACAATAATTGTATTACAATAATTAGAAGGGTGTAGTTATCTGTAATCTTATGAAAAGAATAATGATTTATAAAAATCGTTAGTTGTTTAAGAGGATGCATGGTCGATCTTTAGCTGTTTCCTCATATTCCCAGGTCATTGTTAAGGTCTTTTCTCAGCTCTGCAAAATTCGGATGTAATATTCGACAGAAATTATTGCCTTTGATAGTCGCACTGTGATATCTCTCAATATAATGTCAGTTTTTAGGGAAAAGGTACAGTATAATAAAGTGTAAGTGAATAATAGGGTCTTTAATACACGCGCGATTTTTCGAGCACGACGGCGTAGCCCGAGTTCTCGAAATAGAGCAAGTGTTTTAAAGATCAGTTGTTCACGAATACATTACGCTATTTTTTTATTGATATTATTTATTATATTAGTAATATTTTATTTGACGTTATAAAGTACTCATGTCAGATTAATAATTTTCGTTTCTTTAAAATGCCTAACATGTGCAAAATTCGAGGTTATAGGTTGTTGCAATGCCATCTTAGACTTCACATTTCTCCCGTTTTTGATTGTTGTACCATGGCAACCTTTAAAACACGCGTGTGTTTGAAAGTTCGATTTGAACACGCTGAGGCGTGTTTTAATTAAGCAATAAAAAAAATATGATAATAAAATAATGTTCTGTAGCTTAGGTTTTTAATAAGTTTTATTGCCCATTAATCGAAATGTAACAGATGTATAAGAAACAAAATAAAAAATGCTTACCTATTCGCAACACTAATGTTTTATTAACAGCAATAAAGAATTTTACAAAATTAATTTTTCAGCCAGACATACAAAAATAAATGGACGAAAAAACAAAACAAAAAAAATTACTTACAACTACGTATATTACAAATTCTTCCATATTATTAATTTATTCTTATTTATATTTCTAAAATTAGCATTTATTGTTTTTAATGTATAATAAATTCTAACTCTTAAATATAATTTAACTATAAATTCTTTGGGAAAATATTTACAGGGATGACTAAAGGGTAAATGGTTACTTATACCTAAAAGTATACCGCAAATATTGCTTTTTGTGGCCAATTTTTCAAAATTTTGTTGAAATATTTTTTCTGTTTTACATATTAGTTCCACAAATTCATCATTAGGCATTTGCAAATTTCCGAATGTATCACCATTCGCACTTTTACATACTCTAAGAAAACAATAAAAAGATGAATCATCAAGTTCATTGTGGTCTTTGCTATATTTATTGCAAATGTCACAAGAGTGAATCCTTAACGCTTTATTTAAAAGGTACCCGCACACGTACCTTATGAAATTTTTTTGCAGCATTTCATTTTTTTGGTAATCCATGCCATTTAGTGCGTCTTTTTGGTCTAGTACTTTATCCTTATCTTCAGGTACAAAAACCTGTTCGCAATCAGAAAGCCTTAAAAGCATCTGATCAGAATCTGCCTCACAGTTTTCTGTACCTGAGTTAAGTAAGTGGACGCATTGCAACTTTCTAAATGTTCTGTGGAACTGTATTGCTGTTGGGTTAATGCAGTTGCCGTTTGCACTTCTGATTTTACCAAAATGGTTCTCCAGACAATCTTGGTTTAATCTTCGTGTAAGTACACAATCGAACCCTGTATTTTCACGAAGATAGTAAAATAACTGAATAATACTGTTGATGGAAATTATAAGACTTCTAATAAATTTAATTTTTTTGGTAACATTTTTATGATTTTTGTCTCGAATTTCAAGATTTTTAAAGAAGGTCAAACAATCCATTAGAAACTCTAATTGAAATGAGTTTGCTTTAAAGGCAACATTATATTTTTTTGGGGAAAAGGTTTGTGAAGAATTTAAAATATCAAATAATTGATCTACTCTATTAACAAATTCAGCAGTTTCTGTCGCTTCATCGGGAAGGGAACCAAATCTAATATAAACACTCATTCCTACATGGACTGAGTAACTAAATACTTGGGTGGCAAGTTTGACCTTCATTTTTTGAAAACCAGTCGGGTAAATATGAGAATCCGTTAATTTATGTGCTGCTTTGACAGGAAATTTTTTATCTAACTTATAAGTCTTTAATATATTGCCACGAAATTTTTTTACCATTAATATAAAAGTCATATATCATCAACATATTTCTCATCGCTATTATAATATGTGGCACATCAAAGATGAAAAAGAGATATTGGTTTTCTAAATAAAAACCAGTATTATCTGGAGATATCTTTAAAATATTTGACAATTTGATATTGTTGGACCCCATATCACAAGTAATTCCGCAAACTTTTTAACCCCACATTTTTTAATTTTTGCACGCTTCATTTAATAGTTTATGTAATAAATTAGCGTTACAAGAAGTATGGCATAAAAAATAGGCTATCGGCTTTTTCCCACTTCGAATAAATACCTCTGACCATAAATACACAGGCAGTTAAAGTTGGTTTAAAAAATTTTCTCCCGTGTATCACCCATTGCTACCCAATGATGCAATCTTGATTTCGTTCATAAAATAAATTGGCTTTTATGACATTTCATCAAAGCACAATAAGCAATATTTACTTTGGGGTTGAAAACTGTCAACCTTTTTTTTAAATAAAATGAAGAACTCGGGATTATCTAATCCGGGTCCTATCTTAACTGATCTTATTCTTTTTAGCAAAGTGTTAGGCGAGGGAAAGCTATATTTAGACATTAAATATTTTTTATACACTCCGGGACCAGCAAAATATATTGGTAGACATTCATTTTTAAACTCCTTGCTGTAACGTCTACCCTTTGGGTATTTATGACCCTGTGATACTTGCATATTAATACATTTTGCAGTATCCGGAGTGCAAAATTTGGATGTTAAAGACATATATTGCTCCAAAGATATATTGTCCAATTCATTAATTCTTTGACTTTCAAGTACCTGAACCCTTTGTCTTAAATATTTGTTTTCGGCAGTAAGGGACTTGATTTGTTGTCTGTACTTATTCTTCCTTGGGCTATCAAAGGATAAACTGGCTGACGTTTGGGTAGATGTTGGAGATGTTAGAGTAGGACTAACTGTAATTGGACTGACGACGATCTCATGCTGAACCTCGGTTTCAACTACATTTGTCTGGTCAGCTGCAAAAATACATTTTAATTAGCCATTAAATAAACAACTTTGGTTAATATGTAGTTTTAAGAAAGAACAATTTATTTGGTTAACAACTGGAGATTTTTTATGCATGGTTGACCAAAGGCTTAAACAATACTTGATTTGTACAAATAACATATAATTGTCAGCTCATTTTAAAAAATTGATGCTATTAGCCGTTACTATGTGGTAATTAATCATCATGAACACTGATAAATAAAACTTGTTTTTTACCACTAAAATATATTAACAATTGCGACTGCTGTTTCAACTGAAAAAGTCATTTTCAAAGAAATATTTTTACAGACTAAAATATCAATAAAAAATAAAGTGATTTTAAATCTTAAGTGGTAAATATATTCTTTGGAAACGGCGGAGAAATTTAAAAGTTTTAGTTTGGCGAAGAAATGCGTGGAAAATACAAGTTCGGTTTGGTCATTAAGCAGATGTACATTATTATTTTTATTGCCTTTGTATATTTCCAGGTATAATTTAATATTTAATTTTCTGGAATCTCTAGAAATATACAAAGGCAATAAAATGATAATGTACATTAATTTTATTCCCTTTGTATATTTCTAGGTATAATTTAATATTTAATTTTCTGGAATCCCTAGAAATATACAAAGGCAATAAAATAATAATGTACATCTATAATGACCAAACCAAACATTTACCACCTATTTAATCGCCAAACCGTAATAAACTATAATTGCTTCGCCGCTTCCAGAACATATATTGACCACTTAGGGTTACAAATCACTTTATTTTTACTGATATTTTAGTCTGTAAAAATATTTCTTGAAAATGACTCTGTGGTAAACTGCTGTCCAATTGTTAATATTTTAGTGGTAAAAACATAGTATTACTTATCATTTTAAAAAGCTAAAAAAGTCATAGTTTCAAAAAACTGGGAAAAATCGAAATTGAACATGGAAGATTCAAAATTTATTTTGAATTAAAATATTATTATTTTTATTACCTGGATAAATTAATGCAGGTGGATTCCCTTCTGAAACTAATACTATATCATCTAGAACTTGTATTCCTCTAGATTGTTCCAAAGGCGGTGCACTATACGAATGGTCAGTTCTGGAACTTCCCTCAAGAGATGGGAATAGGGTGGGAACTGCAGTGGCTACTAATCGTGCATGCAAGTGACTCGTGAACATGCTCTCTTCAAAATGGTCTGCACATAACGAGTAACTTTTATACAAATTGATTACTTTGCCAAGCAGGTCTTCTCGATTGGCTTTTAGTGCCCATATTCTGGCTCTGTAAATAAATAATAACATTTTTAAACCATGCTTACTACATTTGACTACAATAAATAGTCTAGTATAATATTTTGTTTTGCGAAAATAAGAATATTTTGCAAAGGAATACGTTTACCTAATAAAAGTGTTCACCATTGACTTAGAAACAACAAAATAATAAACTTGACAATGATTTTGGTTTGAATTAGTTTTGGAATGTCTTAAAAAGATAAAAAAAAGCAAGTATGTTTTGTAAATTTTATTAATAACAAAATATTCATACTAAATAAAAAGGCCTATATATATATATATATATATATATATATATATATATATATATATATATATATATATATATATATATATATATATATCATATATATATATATATATATATATATATATATATATATATATATATATATATATATATATATATAGGCCTTTTATTTAGTATGAGCCTATTTTTTATTAATAAAATTTACAAACATACGCTTTTGTTTATCTTTTATATATATATATATATATATATATATATATATATATATATATATATATATATATATATATATATATATATATATATATATATATATATATATATATATATATATATGTATATGTATAAAGACTACTTTGTCACCTCGAAAGTAGATTTGTGCAATACCAAGTCACCTCATATATCCCGTCCCACCTCAAAATTTTGAGGTGACAACGTTTTACCATATTTCTTCCATGAGTTGTTTCAACATTCCATTAGATGTCGTTTTATGAAAAATGTGTCTGAGGTGACATCGCTTCATTTTGTACCAGTAATTTGTCTTTTTAGTTCAAGCGTATATCACCAGCGCTAGTGTCGTTTTTCTGTTTAGATACGGCACGCGCGATGTCACCTCACTAGTGTATTTAGTATATTATTCATAAAAGTGGGTATTGTAGCGGCGTAGTCACCTTAAAGATATCGCAACACTGCATTAGACAAATATTAACGAGAAAGACTTTTAGGAATCACAAGAGTTTTTTAAGTGGAGCGTTTTGTTAAATGCAAGCAATTGTTTAATTCCTCTGCTATTAAAATAAGCAATAGAAGTAAACTTATAATAAAATAGGCAAAGATAAGTACATCACATGTTTTTTATTACTTTAAACACATTTACTAATTCAATTTGTAAATTAATTAAAAAAAAATTTATAATACATGCTCTTTGGTTATGCTACTGCATAGTTTAAATAATATACAATATATGAGTTTTGTCACTCGTAGCGGCTCTCAAAATGCATCCCTCTTATCTCCGCCTGTTCAATATATTCGTACTAGTCTATGGCGTGAAGCCGATTGATACGCAGTGCGCCAAAAATCGTTTTGCTGTAACCGTGTGCTTTGGTATATTGTGTTCCTGAAAAGTTGTTGAATATCTCTGGTAATAATATTTGTTCAGTGGATCATTGTGAAAGTAGAATAAAAGGGGATTTATCGTTTTTAAGATGCCCAAAGGACTATATTAATATAAGTCATATATATTTAGATTAGATTATTTTATTGGTATTTGCATTAAAACTATATTAAACT